>RJWM01023708.1:0-31816 GCA_004363535.1 Dasyprocta punctata
ATCTGACATCCTTTTTACTGCCTCTCTTATACTTTTAAGAACCATTGTGATAATGTTGGATCCACTCAGATAATCCAAGACAATATCTTGATCTCAAAATTAGCTAATTAGAAGTTTTATTTTCCCCTTTACTATGTGCCGTAACATTAGTAGATTCTGGGAACTGAGATGTAGATGTGTTGAGGAGGCATTATTCTGCCTATCACAATCTCCCTGTTTTTGTGTATGTGTGATTTGTTAATGCCTATTTCCTTAAGAATCTAATCACGATTTAAAATCATTTTGTATGTTTATCCACGCTCTCATTGCTGTACTGTACTTAATTGTACTTTCCAAGTGACTACAGGCTTATCTATCCTATTCTCTTCTATTTCTCCCCTACTTAGCATAATGCCTAGAACATTGCAGTAGTTCTGTATTTGTGGAAAGAATAAACAAATCATGATCTTTGCCTTTATTTTGATAGCCACTCTTAACAACCTCTTTTGGATTTTATGTTTCCTTTTCATAGATTATGTCTTGGCAAAAGAGAAATTCCTGGAGAAATGACAGCATAGATTTTCACAAGTTCTTCACCACAATATCTCATGGTAGAAAATCATGTCTATAGATAGAAACACATACTTGTCACATACATATCTTCACCTTTTCATTGGACTTAAAAAGGTAGCTTATTGCTTGCTTCATGTAGAAAAGACTATCACACAACCCATACAAGTGGAGAAAAGATAATCTGGGATGAAGAACTGAAATTCTTTGTTACAGTAACATGAAAAAAATACGCAACCTACTATGGTCCTATGAAGTAGCTACAAAGACTGGTGTTATCAGATAATTATTGTTTACTTCTATTTTACTGGGTTGTAATATCAGATACCAAAATATTTTTTTAAATTGATGACATTTATTTATTCAGCACACATTAACTGATAATTTGCCAAGTGTTAGATACTTTTGTAGGTTTTGGGGACAAGTAGGATAATACAGTCTCTGCCTTTAGGGAGCTATAAATGTGTACATATACAATATTGTGTGAGATAGTGGCAAGTGTTATAAAGAAAAAAATGGATGATGACAAACTAACAGAGGATTGGTTTTTTTTTTGAGACAGGGTCTCACTGTAGTTCAGGCTGGTCTCAAATTTGTTATGTGGCTCAGGCTGGCCTCAAATTGGTGGCAATCCTCCTGTCTCAGGCTCCTGGGTGCTGGGATTACAGGCATGTACCACCACGCCCAGCCTAAAAGAGGATTTTGAATAGAGATTTAATTTATGTTATAAAAAGATAAAACTGGCAGCTGTATATGCAGATGAAAGGAAAACAAATTAATAGGTCATTGCAGTAATGCAGACAAAAGTTAATGGTAGTTTGAACTAGGTTAGCAGCACTGGAGCTAATAAAAACTGTCTGGATTTGGGACTTTTTGTTTTATTTTTAATTGACAAATACTAATTTTATGTGTATTTTTCAAAGAATATTGACATGAATTTGATTATTAGTTTGATGAAATGTTTTAAGTAGCAATGAGTACTAATTTTTAAAATGTAATTATTTTACAATCTTGTAAAAAGGCAAATTAGGAGAGCAGAGGAGCTAGAAATGTTAAGTACAAAGTACTCTTTCAAGGAATGTTTTTGTAAAGAAAAAAATGCGCAGTAGCTGAAAGGAAAAATGAGGTCAATAGATAATTTAAGATGTGAGAAATAACAACACCCTTGTGTACTAATGGGAAAGCTTCAGTAGAAAGGAGAAAATCATTCATACAGGGCTGGCACAAAGTAATGCCTTGAGTTCATGATGTGGGACTATATTTGAGCACAAGTGGGAGGGTGAACTTAGCTATGAACATAGTTAACCTACTAGTCACAGAACGTAAGGTGGGTTATAAAAGAACAAAGACAGGGCAATAGGCCAATGTGGTGAGAACTTTTGGGTTCACTCCTCTGGTCACTTCATTTATCAATGAAAGAAGATGCTCTACTGACAGAGAGGATTTGGTGTGTTGAAGTTTAGGAAACTATCATGATATGTAGCAGTCAGGGCAGAACAGATGACAAAGGGAGAGTAAGTGGGTTAGAAAACTTACTGTATATGATTGCCAGGCAGCACTAAGGGCCATGAGAAATTTGTGACCACAGATACAAAGTGAAAACAGCTAGAAATATTGTGATGTTCTTTCTCCACATTAATCTGTGTAAACAAAAGTCTGATGTAGGCAAAATTCTGGATTTATGAAGCTTTGAGTTTTTATAAGCAAGTATATTAAAGTGGGAGAGGGTCAGAGAGTTAAGGTTGTAGAAAATAGAGTGATTAAAATGCTTTACTACGGACATTAAACTAAATAGAAAAAATAACATAAAGGCGATGAGGATTATGAAAAAGATGATAGAACTAACAGATTTTATGTACTGGAATGGTTGAAGTTGGCTTAAAAGTTAAGGTTCTAGAGATTGTGTTGGAAAAATTGAAGGTGATATAAAGTTTGATGTTTGAAATTGATATTGGGAAAGTATTTCAGTGATTGATAACATGAAGTCTTTATTGGACCTCAGATGGGAGTAGATAGCTGAAAACAGCAGAGCACTGATATTTAGAAGACAGAAGGTCAAGGGATGAGGACAATAGGCTGCTAAAAGAAAATCTGGGTAGATATTGAAATCACCAAGTATTGAGACTGGAATAGTACTGGAGAGAATAACAAAGGGTCAGCAATTAAAATCATCAAGATATGAAGGTGAGTGACAGAGAGTCCGTAGATAAATGCTGTAAGGGTATATAGTGAGTAACAAAGTTTTATGATAGGAGACTCTAAGATGAATATTGTGAGGAAGAAAAGAAGAGGGTGATCTAAGACTGACAATGAGAAACAAGAAAGTTTTTAAAATTTAGGCTTAGTTGTAAGAAAGCTAAGGAGAAACCACAGTTATATTTTGAGAAGAATGGAGAATCAGATTTAAGTTCAATAAAAAAGGTACATTTTCAGAAAAGAAGCTTAGTATGTTAGAAATGTCGCTAATGACTAATCAGAGGGCATAGTGGAGGTGTTTAAGGGGATGGACAGAGGTAGAACAACATAAAAGGAATAAATATGATAAGCTGCACGGGAGTTACTTTCTAGGTAAGAGATGATGGGAAGGTTCTGAATTTTTGGAAATTAACACAAACCAAGAAGTTAATTTTGATAGCCCCTCGGTACATTGTTGTAGAAGTGTTATAATGTAGGTGTAAGGGATTAAATATTTCGTGCAGAATTCTGGGACTCTTGCTTATCTAAAAACCAGTATCTTCCTGTAGGCACAGGACTACAGACAGACTCCCACCTGTGACAGTGCAAACATGGAGGCAGAAGACAAGGGGCAGTTGCCAACTGATGTGAGTGTCTTTTCACTGCCTTAGCTATTACCCATAGCAGGGGAAATGAAGGTGCTAGATTGCTACTTTTTAAAGTCAAATCCACTTCTGAAGTGCATGCTTCTCAAGAGATCAGAACAGTGAAATGATGGCTGAGTGACAATCATGACAGTACTCAAATGAGTCAATGTTCTCTGAGAACCAAAGGGCAACAAGAATGATTAAAATTAAGACTGAGCTAAAGAATACTCATGTTCTTCTATGCCTAGGATGAGCACTCTTGAAATACAGAAAGTTCAGTTAGAACTTCACAGATTTTTTTTAGCTTAAAAGTTGGCTACATTCTATCACCAAGATCAGAAGCACAATGGCCTAATCAGTAACCGTGGGCACTTTGAAACATCCTCATATTTAAGAGGAAATTAAAAGTAAGTCTAGCTTGCTATCAATGTTAAAAATCACAAACAGATACACACATACTGAGTCACTGTAATAATTCTCTAGTCGTAGTTCACTGAATCTCTGCAGATTCAATTTGGCATCAAATAACAGCCCATTCTTCTCTGCCACAGTAGTCGTTTAGAGCTGATGAGGAGACAGATAGCACTTTAGCTATAGAGAAGAAGTGCCCTCAGGTGACATTTTGTTTTGGAAAAAGTCTGGAAAAGTAAGTTTGATCTATTTTCTGAGCAGCACTGACCAAAATTGGAGACTTTCACTAGGATGACTTTTCTTCAGTTAACTTAATTATGGGTTAGAAGAGCTGAGTTTGCCTCTGGTTACATCTTTAGTGCTCACAAGTCACTAGATTATTCTTACCTATAGTTTTTCCACATATGCAAGTGAAAAATAAAACTGTGCAAAAGAGTAAAAGATTATTGAGTCATGACTGACTTAAAACTAATATGTTCCAATCTTAACCTCCAAGTTAGAGAGCATATTCACATCTTTAGTTCCAGGCCTTATCTAAGAGACAAACCGCTCCTCTCAGAAGACACCTCATTTATGAAAGAAGGGACCCAAAGGCAGGATCCAAATTCGAAATGACATCTTGTAAATAAAATCTACAAATGAATTAGGTTCTTAGAAGGACATAATATCTTAGAAAGACACAGATGAACAATGTTTTAGTTTTGTTGTTTATCTGTCTGTTTGTTTGTTTGTTTTGAAACACGGCCTTGCTATGCAGTTCACACTGATCTTGAACTCACTATGTAGCCCACTGCCCTTGAACTCGCAGCAGTCCTCCTGCCTGGGCCTTCTGAGTGCTGAGATTATAGGTGTGTGCCACCAACTTTTAATTTTTAGTTTTTATGTTTGTTTGTTTGTTTTCACGAACAACCTTTTAAAATAGAATGCTAAGGTTGTGTTAAGGATTTAGTTCATCTTGATACCAATACACCTAAAGTCAATTCTTCAGGTGCTAATTTACTTAATTAATTCATCTAAAACTAGCATTTTCTAGAGCAGTGATCCTCAATCTTAGCTGTGTATTAGGTGGTTCTAACTTGGGAGATTTTTTAAAAGGATAATGCCCAGGACACAACACCAAACATTCTGATATGTTTTGCTTGTAGTAGAACTTGAGCACTGTCAAATAAAGTATAGAAACCAGTCACATTTGAATTTCAGATAAAAAATGGTATTTTCCTATAAAAATGCCCCAAATATTGAATAGCCTATACTAAAAATTATTCACTATGTATCTGAAATTCAAATTTAGCTGAATATGCTACGTTTTCTTTTGTTAAATCTGGCAACTATACATGCGTGTCAGGCTCACACAGAACTAACAACCACCATTTGAGTGTATGTAGATCATACAGATAGGATTGGATTTATTTAACGATTTCTCAATAATTTTTCATCTTCAAAAAAATAAAAATTTCCCCATTTCCAGACAGTTCAAAAGTTAATTTTTACCCTGTTGATTTCTGTGGAGCTGTCAAATACTTGTATAATTTTATATTTCTAAGAAAAAATATTTTAATACATTATGTTACATTCGATTCATCCAATTTAACTCTTTTAAGTAATTTCTTTTTTGTTATTTGTCATTGTATTCTTTTCTGTTTTTCTTATTAATTTATAAACACTGTTAATATGTATAAAAATTAACTTTTTCTTTTTTTTAAGCACAGAAATATTTATTAAGAGAAAGAAAGCTTCTGTCTAAGAGAGAGAGACAGAAGGGGTCCCAAGTGGGTTACCCAAAATTAACCTATTTCTATATGAAAAGTAATATATGATCATGTGTCACTTAATGATGGGGACACATTCTGAGAAATGTGTTGTTACATGATTTTGTTGTATACACTTCACAGAGCATGGTATACCAATACACATTTTTGCTATATAGTATAACCTACTGCCCCAAGGCTACACTTGTACAACATGTTACTGTCCTGAATCTGTAGGGAAATAATGATAAGAATTTGTGTATCTAACCATAGAAAAGGTACAGATGAAACATTAGGGTCGTAGGCGTTTTCATCTGTACTGTAATCTCATGGGACTACCATTGTGTATATAGTTCACTGAACAAAACATCCTTATGAGTTGCATGACTATATTTAGTTTTTGGTTTTGTTCACAGTGGGTTTTGCAATGCAATTTTAAATATTGGTGTACACAAAATAAATATTTTCTCTTTTGTTTTTGTAGGGAAAAGAGGTGTCTAGTAGACAGGGACAGCACAAAGACTCAGGCCCAAGAAGAAAGAGGAAGTGAAGAGAAGGGAAGTAATTGGGGTGGTTTCCTGAAAAAAAAAAAAAAGAATGTTAATTATTCTAAGGCCAGGTGGTTACTACAGCAGCCAGGCAGCCTGCAGCAATTGGGTGACACAGATACTACCCCTAGCAACAGCCTAGAGACCAATGACAAGCTGACCCCTCAAAACTGAAGGAGGGATCGAGGGGGCCATACAAACCCCACTAACAGTTTCCCACAGGCCTCACATTAGAGACTCCCAGTTCTGGAGCCCCTTTCTCTTCAGAGAAGTCTGTGTGGCTTCTCTGCAGTAAAACTTGCTTTTGCTCGGCAACTTCCCTGGATTCCTTTCCTTTCTTATTATATTGGACTGTGAGTCTGAACCTGGGAACATCATAACTTTGGTGACTGCAGCCCAGATGTGACATTTTCTTGTAGAATCTTTCCCACTTTGAGATTATATTTTTAAATCCACCTGTTTCGTGGCAGTGGCTATAGCTCCAATATTCTGTTCTATTTAAATAAAGAACCTTGACTTTTAGTAGGTGACATCATGCATCTAGTTGTAGGCATCTGACCATGTGATTTTTTTTCTTGCCAGTGAGATGTAAGCAAATGTTAGGTGAGACTTTTGGGTAACCCTCTTAGAAAACTTCTCTCCTTTCTTCCAGCTGCTAAAAAGGCTGGATGGAGATTTTGCAGCCATATTGAACTATGGAAAACCCCGACAATGAGAAAGTTCCATGCTTATGCCAACAGAGCAAAAGATATACCCTTCTATATATAATAACACAGCAAACCGACCTGTCAGCCTAAATTCCCTACCACCAGGCTTCTTTTGAATCTTTTAAAAATATATTGACCAAAACTGATTCTAATATACCACATTTACTTTTAATAGTTTTGTTGTCTCCCTCCACCCCTGTTCTCCCTCAGTGTATGTTTTACTTCATCTTAAATTTATTTTGTTATATAATCTTTTTCAATTTTTGTGGTAAGATGCATATAAAATGTACCAACTTATCCATTTAAAATGTATTCATAACATTACACAATAATCACCAACATCAATCTCCATAACTATTTTCATGTTGTAGAATGGAAACATTGTGCTCATTAAATAATAACTCCTCATTCTTCTCTCCCCACAGATCCTGGCAAACATCACTCTACTTTCTGTCTATGACTTTCATATACTCTGACTATACTACATAAGCAAACTCATATGATATTTGATTTTTTATGACTAACTTAATTGCATTTATCATGTCCCCAATGTTCATCTGTGTCATACCATGTATCATCAGAAGCACCTTCCTCTTTTAAGGCTGGTTAATATTCCATATGTATGCTACACACATGTACAGCACACATCTTGTTCATGCACTGAAGGACATTTGGTCTGATTTTCATATTTTAGTTGTTGTGAATAACACTGTTATGAACATGAGTATATTGATATTTGGGTATACACCCAAAAATAAAATTGCTGAATCATATGGTAATTATACTTTAAAGCTGTAGTGTCCTCCATAGCAGCCATACCATTTTACTTTCCTGTACCACTAACCCTGCACAAGGGTCCCAATTTCTCCACATTTTCATCCACATCTGTTCTTTGTTTTTTGTTTCATCTAGACAGTAGTCATCTTAAGGGTATGAACTAGTACTTTATTGTAGTGTTGATTTGAATTTCTGTACTGATTAGTAATGCTGAGTTTCCTTTCATGTGCTTATCTGTTATTAGTGTATCTTTTCTTAAAATAAAAAGTAACTCTAAGAGTATCATTTATAAATCTTCAAAATTTAAGCCAGAAAATGTCGACCTAATTTACTTAGTTTTTTTTCTTTTTGTAATACTGGCAGTTGAACCCACATCCTTGAGCAAGTGCTCAGTCACTGAGCTATATCCCCAGCCCTTTTTTGTTTTTGTTTTTGTTTTTGTTTTTCTTTCTTTCTTTTTTGTTAAATTTCATCTTGAGAAAGGAGTTACCTAAACTGGCCTCAAACTGGCTATCTTCCTGCCAGAGCCTCCAGAATAGCTAGAATTATAGGTCTGTACTACCACTCCCAGCTTTAATTAACACTTGAAATACGCAAATATACTCAGAAAAAGTAAACTTACATGTCCCATGTGAAATGCATTGAATTGGAAAAGTTAAATTTTAACCTACTTAAATATTAGGTAGACTCACTTTAATGTAAATTGATTTTTTTTGTTTTTTTGCAGCTTGTTGCGTTTTCTGTTCGTTTTTTTTTTTCCGGTGGCTATTGGAAGTTTCAGCCATAACCTGATTCTCACTGTATATGGTAGGATGAAAAGAGGATTTAATAAGGGTAATTGGAGAGGTGGGAAGAGAAAGAAGCAGAAAATAATTCTCAGTTACACAAAGTAAGTTTAGATGCCATACTGTCAAGTTTTTAAAAATAACTCATATTTATTGTGTTTCCTCTGTGTCCTACAATTTCTAAGATCTTTACAGATACTCAATCTTTTAAACTATTTTTTCCAGATACACAGTTAGATATTTGTGTTAAAGTTTCCTGTGTTGTCACTCTTAGTACTTTTTCAATAAATCTAATACCTGCAAAGAGCAAACTCTAGGTCTGCTACTTGGGGAATTATTCATATGTCCGTTCATGTACCCAAAGAACCAGGAACAATGGCATGTGGGTTTCAAGTTTTCCTTTTCAGGAAAATGGAAAACAAAATTTTGTAACCTCTGGTTTGGTCCTTATGAGACTGAAGCATAGAGCTCTAGAGCCAAGGCAACTGGCCTCCTATGCTTGATGGTTTCTAAATTCCCAATCCAGTGAGCCCCCTGGGACACAGGCCTAATGCACTGTGTTCCTTCTGCTGAAATGCCAAGTCTGCATTTATTACGGTAATTATCCATTGCACAAATATATAGACTGAACATTGATTCTGAGATCACATTGTATTTTTTCTAATATATCCACTGGGCCAAACAGCACCATCAATTTTTGGCTATGTTTCAAAGCCAAATTTGCTGCACACCTACTTAAAGGGATCTTGTATTCTGGTAAATATTTGATAATGTAAGTTAGACCCATCAAATTATACTCTTCTGATGGAAGAGATGGGGAAAAAATGTGCACCTTCAGGAAGATTAAAGAAATGCAAATTAAATGACAGTCATTTGCTTATCATGTTTTCAAAAATGAGAAAGACTGAGAGCATGTAATATTGTGCAAGGTGTAGAAAATCTCATAAACTGCTGGGGAGGAAAATACTACATTTCCAGGGCCAGTTTTGAAATGCATATAACAATTTTATGTGTATATTCTCCTAATTATTCCATTTTATTCCACTTTTTGGAACTTACCCTAGGGGAATAATTGAATATGCCAAAAGTGGTAAAAGTGTTCATTGTAGCACTGTTTATGGTAGCAAAAATTAGTTTTGTTTTACTTTTTTTTCTAGGACAGAGTCTTGCTGTATGGTTCAGGCTGCCTAAAGCCTGCTACATAGCTCATGCTGCCCTCAAACTTTGCAGTCGTCCTACCTTAAACTCCTGAGTGCTGGGGATTATAGACATGGGCCACCATGCCTGGTAACGGTAAGACTTTCAAAAGATCTTTAATATATTCTAACAGAGGACCGATTAAATAAATTATAACCATATCATAAAATAGTATGCAAATAACTGAAAGATTTACAATATATGTGGGAGGAAGGCAGTACAGAAAGTCAGATTAGTACTATCTTTAAAAAGATTATACATATTTATTGAAAAATGCATCTTCTCCCTTTTACTGCTTCCTTCTCTGCAAAGAAAACTCAGTCATTTCTCTAGCTTTTTTTATATCGGTTTATTCACTGCCTCAGGAGATTAGAGTGACTTGTTTAACTGGTAATTTGGAAAAAATAAACAATTAATATTTTCCTCATCTCTGTCTCTTTTCATCCTTGGAACTGAGCTACGTTCTGGGAATAATAATTCTTTTCTTCTCCACTATGCTGTTCTTTTTGCCTGATACTGTGATGAAAGATCTGGCTGATTTTAGGGTTCATTTGACAATCACATTAGGCACTCAAACTAACCTATTTCTAACTCAATTCTATCATTGGTAAACTTACTATTTTGCCTTTTTATGTCAGTCTGTTACCTTACTCATAAATTAATTCAGTACCCTAGGCAAGGAAGATGGCTGCTATTCATTGGGGACTTTCAACTACCGGTTATTTGTACATCAAAAAAGGAATGGAAGAATCAATTCCAAATTCTTAATGTATGTCTAATGAAGATATTTTCTTGCTACTTTCTAAATTCTATACTTCTGTTTTTTAAATGCTGTTGTATTTTTTGAATCATTAAAGAGAAATCAATGTTAATATTTTATTCTGAATAAAAAGGCCTTGTAAAATTAGCATGGCCTTTCTAAATTATGCTAATTATGGCTCTCAAAGATCAAATGAAATCATCATTCACTCCTGGTAGCCTCTGGCCTTATACTACATGGTAATATGAGGATGGCTTTGGTTTCTTATGACATAGAAGGAGTTATTCCTTTTTCTAGGACTCAATTTTCTCATTAAATAAGTTTCTTTAGGCTCCAACTTCCCAAAATTCTGATCTTTGGTATACCCCTGGAGAATAGGAGCTTTCAGCAAGTTGTCAAAGTCATCCTTAAGTATCAGACATCTCTTCTTTGAGATCTCCTTCCTATTCACAGTCCCCTAGACCTTGGCTAATGGGACCATAGGTGGCCACCTGACTCAAGGATATTCAATCATCTTTTCTTCTCCATAAAGAATTTAGAATTAGGAATTAGAAACAGAAGTTAGGTTTTCATGAAATTCTAGAACCAAGGGAATATACATTTAGAAGCTGTAGAAAAGAGGAGAGTTGTTCTGTAGTGATAGAAAAAAATGGAACAAATTAAGAGATAATTATAGAAGATAAATTTTTAAAATAATTCTGGCTTTTGAATTACTGGTCTTGTTCCCTTCTGGGAGCCTAGCCTCATTGTCAAATTCATGTCATTATAGTAAATCATATTTTTTTAAATTTAAGCTAAATGAATTTGGTTTCTTTAACTTGCAACCAGAGAATCTATTCTACAAAGTACGCCTCTTATCCCCATATTCTCTTGGCTCTATCATTCCAGTTTTATTCAAAGAATGTACCTAAATGATTTTAATTTTACCTGATTTCAGCTCACTCTGTACAAGATCTCCCCACCCTATACTCATCTCCAGGTGAGATCTAGCACTGTCGTCCTAGCTCAGTTACTACTCCCAAGCATGCGTACCACATACCAGTACTCAGAACCAATACCAGTACCAGTACTAGAATTGTCTTACCAGACATCTGATTTGGGCTTTCAGCTTGTTCTGTCACAGAGAAAGTTGTGAGGGCTGGGGATACAACTCAGCAGCACAGTCCCTGCCTGGCAAGCACAAGGTCCTGAGTTCAGTTCCCGGTACAAAAGAAAAAAAAAGAAAGAAGGAAAGAAAAAAAGAAAGAAAGAAAGAAAGAAAGAAAGAAAGAAAGAAAGAAAGAAAGAAAGAAAGAAAGAAAGAAAAGCAAGCTGTGAGAAAGGTAGAAGGTTCCAACCTTCAGGGTTCCTGGAAAATTGGCCCTATATTTAGAACAAAGAGGAAGGTGCTCTGCAAAGCTGCTGCAGCTGAGAAGAAATACGTGCTTTTTTCTGGAAAATGCTGTTAGCTATAGAGAATGGAAAACTAAGGACTTGGGAATGCAATTCTTTTTTGAAAGACTGTGTTGGGAGATAAATAGTATAAACGATTTTGGGAGAAAGATCTTATAAGGTTTATGAGCCAGATGATTTTACAATTGAGACTTTTCACAACACATGAATGTCTTGATCCATGACTTTTAGAGACTTTATTTGACAAGCAGTTTATTTTTCTTTAAATGAAATCAGTCCCACAGGTATTAAGATCATATGTTTACTTTTCAGCTAAAATGTAACAATCTAAAAGAAAATTATAATGCTTCCTACTCAGTGTTCAACCAGATGATATTAAAATATCATGGGTATTCAAAAAAATTTTTGAGGCTCCTTTCATACGTACATCTCAGTCTGTGATTGAATGAAGTCTTTGTGTGAAATACAGAACCCAGGAAATTATTCTGTATACGTAAATGAAGATAAATTTTTTAAAAAATCTTCTTGTCTTTTTTGGTGAATACCTGTCTGTTTTCCATCCATATATAGACCCTGAACTCACCACTGAGTACTAAAAATGAGTCTGTGTTCAGAGGAATATGATTATTATGGAAGTCACACAAAGTGTATAATGACCTTCCAAACTTCCTTGTGAGTTTATATTGAGACCAGTGTTTATAAAACTTGGGCACTAAGTTTATCCTTTAAAAAAGTACTACTTCTTTATTCTAATAGCAAAAATCTGGATATAAACCAAATGCCATTAATAAAGGAAAAACTGGATGCATTATCATCTAGCCATTCTATGGAATTTATACAGAAATTTAACAGAATGTTCTAGAGTTGACCTGAAGAAGTTTTCATGTTATTTAAACTTTAAAAAAATGCAGAGTTAAAAACAAAAGATAGGACAGCAATTATTTTGTTTTTATTAAAAAGAAAAACCTACCTGGGCATGATGGCATACACCTGTATTATCCTAGCATTTAGGAGGCTGAGGGAGGAGGATTGCTAGAAGTTCAAGGCCAACTGGGCTAAATAGTGAGACCCTATTTCAAGAACCAGTAACAACAACAACAACAACAACAACAAAACCAGTAACAACAACCAAGCAAAAGAGAAAACAAATCTATGTTTATGTGATAAGCGTAAATATGTGCATAGAGGAAAATGCAGAAAAACAACTGAATGTTAACATTGGATACTTGTGTGAAGGATAGCTGAAAGAAGCTCATGAAGAGGATTATTTTTCTTAATACGCCTTTGGATTATTTTATTTATTCATTTACTAGAACATGAATTGATTTTATAATAAAAAGTCAATATCACCTAAAATTAAATAACATAACCATAGTGACAGCAAAGCATAAAAATGGAAACTGTCTAATCAGTCCTCCTATATGTTTATGCATGAGTTGTCAGTTATTTTTTTAGCTCTGCTCTAAGAATAGCTACTGGCTGAGTGGTTTACTAAATTGCCCATATTCTTTGTGGATTGCTAATCCCCAAGTCATATGATAATTCTGTAACATAACGAATGGCTGTGTTTTGTGTTTTTCAATACCTTATTTCTTCATTTCACTACTTTCATTTTTATTTTCTCATTTCTCTAAGCAGACTAGACTATATATTATGGAAGCAAATTGACTTCTACATTCTTGGAGAAGCTTCTGTTCAAAGATAAATTCATAGGTTTTTTTTGTTTTTGTTTTTGTTTTTGTGCAAAAGACTTTTAACATTTTCATGTTCCAATAGGCACTTTTCCATGGATCAACTGCAGGAGAACATATAAACCAAGCATTTTACCTGAGGTTGTAATAGTAATGTTGTTATGTAACCACTTTTGGGCACAACTTGAAAAGGAGGATAGGTTTCACTATGCAGTTCAAGCTGGGCTTGAACTCACTTTGTGGCCCAGGCTGATCTCAAATTCACAGTGATCTTCCTGCCTCAGCCTCCCAAGTGTTGGGAATTTACAGGTGTGCACCACTATGCCTGGCAACACCATACTCTTTTCCTAACATCCCCCTGCTCTCCATTCGTCCATCTGTCCATCCGTGGTGTGTGTGTGTGTGTGTGTGTGCGCGCGCATGTGTGTGGTGAATGTATAATCAAAATCATAGGGGGATATTTTGGTTAAATTGTATACTTCTAGTCAACAGCACAGTTAATTTGGTGAGAAGTAGCATGATCAACTTTTTCTACAAGGAGAGGAAGCACATGAAAATATAATTAAATGTGGCTGAGAAGTAGCCAACTTGCCATTTCCTAGGGGAACTCCTAGGACTTTCAATTCCTGATGAAGTATGTCTGTAATTTTTGTTTACTTGTTTTAGTATATCTTTTAATGTTTTGGTGGTTTTAAAATCTAGATTTAACACAAGAGCTGAATTAGTGTTTGGTCAGCTACATTTGCACTTTAGGATTTGGTTTTGAACTTTAAAAACATAAAATGCACTATCATGGAATCCTGAGACTTGGAATTTTTCTAGGAGTATAAATGCTAACAGTCAAATCTTCAGACACTCATTGGGAAATCTCATCCCTAAAAATGAGATCAATTGCAAATCTTCTAAGGAATGAATCCTGTATTCTGTATTTGAGAACCTTCCAAAGGAGCCTGTCCCTTAAGAGAGATGCAGCTTGAATGGTTCTTTATTATTGGTGGGATTCTAGGTAGGTCTGTAGATGTTTTGGTGTTGTATCTGCTAAAAGAAGTTTTTGCAGATAACTTTCTCACATGCTGTTGTACACAGACTCACATGAAATTTACCCATTTGAACATGCAGAGTGAGTTCGACCTTTGGTCTCTGGTTTTCAGATCATTGATCATGAAGTTGCAACAGTTTTAAACAGACTGATCTCTTGAATACTTAAAGAACTGTTGGAAATGGATACAGAGTTATGAAAATGACTGTTTCTTTTCCACCAGTGGAAAAAGTGGAATAATAAGTAAAATATTTTACTTGCTGATTTATTTACTAGTTGATTTAGGAAAAAGTGGAATAATAAGTAAAATATTTTACTTCCTGATTTATTTACTAGTTGATTTATTTAACTATCTCATTTACATTTTAATCAATAGGAAAAGTACCTATATCTACAAAAAGATGAAATAAATGAAAAATATTGACAATATTTATTGAGAACTATGATATGTCAGACATAATGTTAAGCCTTTTTGAGATTATTTCGATAAAATTTTCCCAAGAATATATCGAGCATGTGCTACAATCGTCACTATTTTAGAAATGAGGACACTGAGACTGAAAAACTGAGAGAAGTACAGTAGTATCTTTCCCCAGGTCCACTATCTAGTTGGTGATGAAGCTGTATGAACTTATTTAATAAACAGAGCCTTTATGCATCCCACTTAGCAGGGATAACCTGTTTACATCGTGAATTTGGAAGCACTTACTAAAGGTGTCTTCTTTTTTTTTGTACTGAGGATCAAACTCAAGACCTCGCACTTGCCAGGCAGGCACTTACGGCACTGAGCTAAATCTCCGGCCCTCCTTTCTATTTTAAAAGTACCCTAAACAAATTGTACAGTCACTCTATCTCAAGCATACTCAACCTTGGCATTTGAATCAGGAAAAGTATTTGTTCTGGGAAGCTATTCTGTTCATTGTAGGGTGTTCAGCAGTATCTGTTGTCTCTTCCAACTAGATGCCCCATAACATCCCCTACCTGAAATAATGAAAACCAAAAATGTCTCTAGACATTGACAAAATGTCTTCCAGGGGGACAGGGCTTCCTCCAAGTTGAGAAGCAATGCACCTAAAACCTATGCTCATGACAATTTAACTATAGAAGGACAATAAAATGTACTTGTTACAGAACATGTACTATGAACTAAACTTGTTTAGTAGAACTGCTGACATTTACTCTGTAATCAATAAAAGTTACATGATTTCTTGGAGCATTATTAGACTTTTCAAATATAGAATAGTGCAAGGGACAAACAATGAAAAAATGATTGGATTAACTTCAATGATAAAAACTGGTTTGTTTAATAAATATATGAAAAAATGTTCAACATCAATGGTCATTCGGGAAATGCAAATTAAAGCAACACTGAGATTCCATCTCACTCCAGAAAGAATCGCCAAGATAAAAAAAAATCAACCAATAACAAAAGCTGAAGAGGCTGTGGGGAAAAAGAAACTCTTCTCCACTGTTGGTAGGAATGTAGACTGGTGCAACCACTGTGGAAATCAGTGTGGAGATTCCTCAAGAAGCTAGGATTAGAGATCCCATTTGACCCAGCTATCCCATGTCTGGGCATTTTCTCAGAAGAATTGAAAACATCATACCACAGTGATATTTGTACACCCATGTTTATAGCAACCCAATTTGTAATAGCCAAATTTTGGAAACAACCCAAGTGTCCATCAATCAAGGAATGGATAAAAAAAGATATGGTATTTTCATACAATGGAGTACTACTCAGCTATCAAGAAAGACTGCATTGAGACTTTCATAAGTAAATGGATACGACTTGAGACCCTACTCATAAGTGAGATAAATCAAACCCACATGTGTAAATACCATATTGTCTCCCTAGTGTAAGAAACTGAAAAAGTATATATGATCCAAAATGTACAATAAATACTGTGTAAGGGTAAGAAACTGCTCAAAGAGCAAAAATAATTGGGATAGGGAAAAGGAGGAAAGAAGGAAGGGAAAAGGAAAAAGACATAAATCTGTATATATGTATATGTAAGATAGCTAAAATGACTATACTGCTGAATGTATTAGTTATTAAGATTGGTTAATACCATATGATTAGATCAAGTTTACATGTCTATATCTGTTAATGTAAACAACCGTGTTGAAGGTAACTATATGCAAAGGTAACTATATGCAATATTGCAACCATTGTCAAGTTCCTATCATCTTGTTTTGTAAACCTATAATGTTACTGTTTTGGATTTGCTGTTGTTTGCTTGTCTCTTTTGCTTTTTGTCTTTCTTTTCTGTATCTTTTTTCTCTTAAAAAAAAATGGTTTCCATTCTTATCAGATAAGATACAATAGTGTACCAGCAACCTCATGTTACCATTTCTGGTAATACTGTGGATTTCAATTATTGATCCATTGGGTGTTTTGCCTCAGTGATGAACATAAAAAGGAAAGTGATAACCAGAGACTGATAAGGTTCATACTGCTGCTATTTGCTTTAGTAGTAATAGCTAACAAAAAGTCAGTGTTCTGTTTTCTCCTACTCTTATAAATGACCACCATTTCTTTCATACCACCATTTTCCATTTATTAGCAATAACAGAGGAAATACCAATAGCACCAATTAAAAATAAATCTACATGACGTGGTTTATCCTTACAGCTGTAATAACTAGTAACTAACATGGATTGGAAAGCACTTCGCAAATTTAAAAAGTGCTGTACAGATACATTATAATTATCATCATTAATAAATTAGCCCGATTCTCCTAGTTCAAAAGGCACGTAAGGTCAGTTACATGGGCTTCAGTGGGGCAAAATGATCACAACCTACAATGTAGCAATGGTTCACATGTGTTGGCAACAAGTTTTACCCCATGCAATCCTGCAGAGCTGAAGTTACACACCCTTCAAAATATGGGAGAATGAAGCTAAAAATAGACAAGACAGTTTTTTTTTGAGATTTAATGTGTTTTTAAATAACAGACTCCTACCCCTTTTTTATTCTTTTAAATAGATAATATAATCAATCAAACTTCTAAGTTATACATAACAAAATTAAAAATCTTATTTAAGATGACAGTAAATTTTATTATTTTCTATGAGCTGATATTCCAGATAGCATTCAAATTTCAAAGCATTCTGCCACTTCAAAGAGGTCAGATTGGTAAAATTTGTGCTTGTACACCCTCAGGGAATATCTTCATTATTCCTTCCAGAATTGTTACTAGAAAAAAACAGCTTTATTCATTCCCTTGCCAGCAGGAGTCTTGGCAAGAGACAGCTCTTGGCTGACCATAAATAAAATTCCTTGAATCACAAGTATCTTGATTTAAGAAAGAAATTTTACTGTATCTTTCATACACAAAAGCTGATTAACAATGGTTAAAAAAACACTATTCCACTTTTTCACAGGTGTACAAAAGGAAATATAATGGAATTACATTCAACAATAAAGCTTAAAATTCACTCTAGGTAATAATTGCATTAACATTCACATACACAAGCACAGAGTAAGTATATTTCAGGAGTCTTATAATAGCATACAGCATACATATGGGAGATTGATTTCAGGTAACATCATAGGTGTTAGTAATATTAGCAATTCAGAGTGTTATAGAAAAGGAAAACTAAACCAGAGAAGGTGTAGGCTAGCACACCAAGACAAGTCACAGAATTAGAGGATTGAAAAGTCTGCTCACTGTATGTATGAGAAAACAATATTTTTCTTCAATTTCTGGGTCTTGATAGAGTTGGTTAGACAAGTTGTGTATTCAAAGTGCACATCATTTTTCTTAGAAAAGAGAGAGAAAGATCCTTTTATTTAATTAATACATGCAAGAGGCAGCCCCAGAGTGACCTGAAAGAGTAAAGCTGTGATTGGCAGGTGGCTGGTATAATACAGATGTTTCAGGCAATTCTCTTAAAGCACTTCTGTAGCAGCAATGATCATTTAAATGGCTGTAGACTGGATTCTCTTTGAGGGGAGTTTAGGGGAATTAATTATATTTTTCTTTAAAGATTTATAGCTATAGACTTTCTTTTTAAATAAATCTATCAAACAACAAACAGCATAAAGTGAGGTGTTGGGGTTTTCTTTTTTCTTTTGCTTTTGCATATGTATTATTGGAAAAGGATCTGGCCTTTTCATAAACATTGTGTGCAAAAGAATCATTAATAAAGTGAGCACAAGGACACAAACAGGAAACACATCAGATCTGCTTCTGTTGCCCTGGTTGGCCCTCCCTTAAACACTGAACTGTTGGCTTGTACTTTCAATGCAAGTTTTAAGTAAAATGACACCACAACCAACAGACTTTAGACATTCCTAAAGCCTTGTCAGTAGGGGTAGTTTTGTTTGCTAGAGGGTGGCCACCACTTCTTAAATTGTAAGATTTAGAAAGTCTGGTCTCTTTTAGTTTCACATTTCCCCTCCTGGTTGATAACTCCTGTTTATTTGCCCGTTTCCCCGCCTTTCTTGTATACTAGTCTAATGTGGCCCATATCAGCCAGTATCTGACACTTGAATCACGGCGGTGGCCACACATACCCAGTGGCCACAAACACCCAAGCTGCTCAACCTTAAAACCTTTCAGCCTGCCCTGCAAGTGTCATCAAGACAGGATCCCCGGAGCACAGGGCAGAGAGTCCAACTCTCACTGGCGGGGCTGGGAAGCCTCTCCTTTGCGACGGAGGAGAAAGGAAACTTGGGTCTGCTTTTTAGGTTCTGAAAACAAGCCAGAGTGGAGAGAAAGAGTTAACACCAGACTTAGGAAAGCTTTTAAGACAAAATCTGTTAAATGCGATCTAGACAGACACAGGGAACTTTCTGCAGATTTCTGAGGTCTCTAATAGGACTCATGTCGACAGGAGAAAGGAGCAGGGAGTTGCTACATGGGAGAGATTTGCCATTATTACAAAAACTGGCTAAGTGGCTTGTTTCCATTTGATGACCTCACTGGTCACTGTTGTCAGTCGTGCTGTTCCCTTTCTCCTTTTTCTCCTGGGTCTTGTTACCCTTCTTCTTTTTCTTCTTTTTCTTGGTCTCCTCCTTTTTGCCGAAGGTTATGAAGTCACTTTTGTCAATTTGGCTGTTAGTAGGTTCCTGCCGGATGGAGATGATTGCAGGAGATCCTGGGATAATGAATTTGTCTGGCAACTCACCGGGACCGGATTGTTTGGGGTTGCCTGGTCCGTACTTAAAGGTCCAGCTGTTGCTGTTGACACCCGCACCGACTGGGGGGGACACCTCTCCTGCCTCTGGTTCTGAAAGACATAATATCACAAATCAGTAATAAAGTCAACATATGTCCACTTACTGCTAGAGTACAGAAGCTCCCTAGAAAGTCAGTTCCCCAAGAAATCATGAGTTATTTCTTCAAACCTGAGGAAAAGGCCAATGTTTGGAAATAAGCAGGACAGATTTTCTCCCCAGCATATGTAGAAATCTAGTTTCCTAGTAACCTATTTTTGAGTCTTTATGCAGAATTTTCTACATAACACAGTTGTGATTATCCTACCTGAGAATAGGACAGGAAATACACTAGGTTAAAACAGAAACGCTGCTTTTAGTAACGGACCAGAGAAAACTGGCTACAAATGTATTTTGACTCCTATTGTGTTCAAAACACAGATAAAGTAGCTGAACAACTTGTTCGATCTTAATTCTATTGTAATAATCTTGGGTGGGGACGGAATGGTGTGGAAAAAGGATGGAAAGAAGTGAGGGACAGAGGAATTCTACACAGCATAAAAGGCTGGAATCCTGTTGTCAATTGGGCCTATTTGATTAAAGCATTTGGAGCCAATCTCACTTTCAAACCAAATCCCCTCCCTATACAGTATCTAGTTGGAACCCTCAAATGATTATAAGCCAATTCAATACATGCAGTAAAAAATGCACACTTACTGTGGGAGTTCAGAAAAAAATTATTACTTTTACTTAAAGAGAATTCCAAAGGAGAGGTGAAATTTGCAACAAATCTTGGGGAAAAAAAACCTATGTATCCACAGGAATTTTTCGATGCAAGAGTTCCTCAAGAGTCTAGCTGGAAGGTGAACCATAAAGTACATCCATGACTTCTAGCAGAGAAGTCAGAGGAGGAGAGGAAGACTAATGATGTATCTGGGCACAGTGATCCCAGTGGCCACGACACTGCAACCCTTTGACATCAGAGCAGTGTTTATGTATCTAACACTGCTCCTTTGGTGGATGTGTGAAGAGCTCTGCCAAATAAACTATTTATGTTCAGTTTCAGTTTGGAACCGTCTACATCTACTATTTTAATTTCCTTAGTTCTTATCACTTCTCAATATCCTCTAATTTGGTGTCCCTGAGCCCTACATTTTGAACATTGTTCACATGGAGTTCACTATATTATTTCCAAAACCAGTGGCTACATATGAGAACTCATCTTATTGAATCTCTCAGAAGCATTTGGCATTTCTTTCTTGAAATACTTATTTTTATGAGTTCTTTGTTACATAGGAGAAAAATAATACTCATAGGTTCTTAATTGGGCAGGGCAGGGCCCCTGTTTTGAAAGACAAATTAACAAGAAAATAAACAAGTTATTAACATGTGTATTTCATATACATAAGAGACAACCAGGAAATGAGGAGTTCTCAAAGAAGTGGCTTTGAATTCCAGTTTACAGCATCTGCAATAAAGAAAAGTAAATTTTTAGAGAAGTGACAGACAAGACAAAGGAAAACACCTCTGAGCCTCTGAGGGCAGCAACTTGGGCCAAGGCAAATAAGTGGCAGGTGAAGACTAGTAGGTAAAGGTTGTTAATGTAGAGTCCTCTGGTCCCATCTCCAGCTGGAGTCCAAAGTTGTTAACTTTTGTTCTCCTTGGTAGAAGGTGTACATGTGGGAGGGGGGAAGGGGATGGAGTATCTTTTACTGTATCTTTGTAAATCTGTGTTCTGCTTTAGGTAAATAGAAAGAGCAGGCAGAGAGAGTTCCTGTACTTGCTTTGGCTTAATTGCTTTCAGTTCAGTAATTCTCCATATTTTGGGGATGCATGTTCTGGTTCCCTCCCCTGAGTCAAATCATTCTCTGACCTTCCTCTCTGATTGTTCTTCATCAATCTGCTTGCCGGAGCCTCATCACTGAAATGTCAGACCTTTGTTGAGTTTGGCCCTTAGGCTCTTTTCTCTTTGTCTCTACTCTCTCCTTTTATGATCTGAGACAAGTTTCTGAGTATATACACCACCTAAATATGTTAGTGGAATACAGATTTGTTTGTTTGATTAATTGATTGATTGATTGATTGAACGGTGGGGTGGGGGGGATTGAGCCCAGGGCCTTGCAGTTAACTACATCCTCAATCCTTTTTAAAATTTGTTTTTGTTTTGAGACAGAGTCTCACTAAGTCACTAAATTCCTCAGGCTGAGTTTAAACTTGCAAGCCCACTATCTCAGACTCCCAAAATGATGGGATTACATATGTGAACCACCTCTGAGCTGGAACACAGATTTATGTTTAAACCCTGTACCACTTTTTGTTCCAATTTTATGTATTCAAATGCCTGGTGTCTACTTGGATGTTTCACAGCAATCTCAAATGGAAGGAATCTGAAATCAAACTCTTAGTTCCTCTCATCCATCCCTTCCAAAATCTTTCTAGAATCAGTAAATAGCACTCCACTTACCCCATTGTTCAAGCCTGGAAATTCAGAGCTAGTCTTCATTTTCTTTATTCTTCATTCTCCATTTATAATATTTTATCATTTCTGCTTCCTAAATATGTCCTTTTCTCTCAAATTTTACTCTTTTTTCAGGACATCATTATCTCTTATAAAAAAAAAAAAAAACCACAGCAATACCTCCCACCTTGTTCAATCTGCTTCTGCTTTTGCTTCTAATCTTCCACAAGTAGACAGAGTCATCTTTATTCCTTAAAAAGTCTTTTGCCCTTTTCAGAAACGGAAGCACAGCATACATACAGTAAAATTCTTTAAAAACAGAAATCAGATTAAATCACTCTCCTGTTTAAAAATTTTCAAAGGCTTTGTACTGCCTTAAGAAAAACCCTCAAATATATATATATATATATATATATATATATATATATTCTTTCAGTAATCTAATGTGTTTCATTCTCCAAATGTATAAACCTTACCATTATATTCCAGCCACACAGATCTTCTTTCAGTTCCTCAAATACCCCTTGGAGTTATTTTGCCTCAAGTATTTTATCCATATGAATTGCTTTTGTCTTGAATGATCTCCCCTCCATTCATGGCATGACTCCTCATTCTTCAAGTCTGTGCTTAAATGTAACCTTAGAGAAGCATTTTATGACCATGCCAGCCAAGCAGCACTCCTTTCCTGGGACCTCTCACATATCCTCACTCTTCTCAAGGACCTACCCTCACACAGACAATACTGAGATGTAGTCAAAACTGAAGTGAGTGATCTTATTCACTAGTACAGCCTACAAGAGAATTTGAGACAGACATCAAGCTGCTGGGAATGTGAATACCTGTCACTGTAAGGTCTTCAGAGGCAGGAAATGCATCTATTTATTCACCAATATATAATCAGTGTCTAGCACAAGTCCTGCCCTACACATGTGTACAAATATTTGTTGGATAGATGAGCAACCGTACTGCTGTAAGAAGTGGAAGCAGTACTACTCTTTGGCATACCAAACAACTTTCTCTTGGTACTTTGTGAGGGTTAAGCTTCATTGTGTCAGCTTGACTGGCTTGGGAACTATCTAGAGCAATGATGGCAGACCTTTTAGAGACAAGTGCCCAAATTGCAACCCAAAACCCACTTATTTATTGCAAAGTGCCAACACTACAATTAAATCTGAATACTGAGGTTTTAGTTTAGAAAAAACAACTCATACACTAATATCTTTTGTCTTAAAAGAAAACAAATAACATGTACCATGGGTTCACTACTACTAGCCTAGAGGATTGGTGAAACACACTTCTGGGTATGTCTGGGTAGGACACAGAGGCACAATCTTGTGTACTATATCTAGTCCCTGGTCCTTCCTCAGTGCAACTGTTCCCCTGCTCTACTTCCAGTCTACAATGAACTAAGCAGTTTTATTCTACCATGCCCTTCTGCCATTATATTCCCATCTTGGAACCAGATGATCATGGACTAAAACCTCTAAGACTGTGAGTCAGTTAAACCTCTCCTCCTTTAAATTGTGCTGGTTGGATAATTTGTCCAGCAATTGGAAAGCTAACTAATATACTTTTCTCATTTTTTTCTTGGTACATGTTTGCAGTACATGCATTTTACAATCTTTTATCACAGGGACTTAGATGCTGGGCCTATAGATGGCCAATGAATGAGAGAAATCAGAATAAAGCTTGACATCTCTGCCTTCATTTTATAATTGTCTCCTTTATTACCTTAAGACTTGGAGTCAGATCCCTGTTCAGCTGTGCAAGAAGGCATGTTAATCATCTAAAGAATGTATCTAAAAAAAAAAAAAACTGGTAATACAGGTTTGTTAGCCCTAAATCTACCTAATTTATCCTTTTTTAAGACAGGATACCAAGAGTAAATAAGGAAGTTTCAAGATTTACAGGGACATTAAATTGCCACCTTTTACAAAGTCCTATTGCAGACCCCCTGGAGCAGCACCTAGAAGTCTCCTGTCATTGTCCTAAACCTACGGTCACCTTGGATTTCAGCAGAGCCTCTATAGACAGATCACTTCATGATGAGGTCACTCCCACTAAGCAGAAGCAATCACTTCATAGGAACCACACTGCTCCAAGACATACAAACATCTCTGAAGCAACCGTGCAGAACTAGTCCTGAGGTAATAAGATCACAGCTTGACCAGGATTAAGTACTCTACCAGCTATGCAAACCCCATCCCCACAACGTAAACTCCACTCCCAGATATGCAAATCCCCAACCCTTGCCTTTGTTCCCCTTTTTTATGAAACCTCTTCAAAGACAGATCTTGAAGCTTTTTAATCTGTCCTGCCTAATGTGGCCACTCCAATTAAAGCTCTTTTCTGCCCTTCACCACTGCTAGTCTCTTTGATTGGCATTTTGGGACCAGTGACAGGGCTTGGTCTGCTGGGACCTCCAGAGCTGAGGCTTTCATCCTAAAACTCAAGTACATTTTTGGAGCCCCTACAGACAATGAGGTAATGCATGTAAAGTGCTAAACCTAATCTTTAGCACAATGTAAGAGCTCCATAAATGGTATCACATATGGCTAACTATATATGGCACAGCTCTTGGGGCTAACAGAACCAGATAAGAATATTGCAAATTTACAGCAAGCAGTAGGGAGAGGGAATAAGAGACTGTTCTCTCCCCTGGACCTCTTCCCTCATGCCATGCTTCTCTTGGCAGAACTAACACTATAGCACTGTGGGAATAGGTCAATAGACATTTTTTTCCCAGAGGCTGAGACTAATTTCTTTTATCCATCTAAAGTAATCAAATCTGCAAGTGAGATCATCCAGAATTTATGTTAGCCTTTCAAATACAGGCTCTGTCTCTGAGAAACTGAGACAAAGACAAGAAATGTTTTTAAAATATTTAAAAGCCTATGATTTGGTGCCTAGAACTGGGTTTCAGCACCATTCCACAATCCTTTTATTGCTCTTCCAAGAGACCAAGAAGGAAACCATTTCTAGCCATAGTGAGGACTCCCCACAAGGCCTCAGGGCTATCACTCAGAGATGCAGAGCTCAAAGCTACCTTCATTTTATGGAATTAAAAGACATTAATGGCCATGTCCATTGGCCAAGACAGCTCCTCACAGCAGGAATGCCAAGAGTTAATCAGTTGCTTTTAACATATCACAGAAGCCGGGTGTGCTGGCACACTCCTGTAATTCCAGCACCTGGGAGGCTGAGGCAGGAGAATCCTTTGCAAGTTCCAAGCCAGCCTGGAACTGCATAGTGAGACTCTGTCTCAAAAAGACAAAAAAAAAAAAAAAAAACATATCACAGAACTTCCCCTGCCTTTGCCTTGGTTCTATCTGATGCAGCCTAAATTTTGTGCATCCTCCACATGTTCAGCTTCTACAGAGCATAACAAAATGAGATGTCTCCAGTTCCTCACAGACACTGTGCCTAACCTGTTCTCGTTGTTATATAAGCAAAACATCTCTGAGGGCTCATTAGCATCTCAGTTGTGACTCACTCAGGTGAAAGAGTAGCTTAAGGATCTGACAAACAGCATTGCTGACCTCCTAATCTAAATTCCTTTTGGTTAAGGATATTGAAGACCCTTGGCTGGCTTTGTCTATAAAATACCATGCTTGGGGATGGGGCAGATTCAAGGACATTGTACCTTTTGAAGAAGAGGAAAAGGGAAGATGCACCATTTGTTTTCCAAACCCCAGTGGGAGGCTAGACCCAGCAAATGGTCAATCTAGGAAATGTTTCTTCTTCCAGTGCTGCCTCTTCTTTCCTTCCTCCTGGGACCTCTCACATGTCTCTACTCTTTTCAAGGACCTACCTCACCTTGCACAGATAAGACTGAGGTGTAGGCAAAACTGAAATGAATGATCCTATTTGGTAGGACAGCCTAGAAGAGAATTTAAGACAGACATCAAGCTGCAGGGAGTCTGAATCTTTAGGCAGAGGCCTTTCTAAACATTCAGATTACAACTCAACAGAATATTTATATAAAAACAATTTTTTGGCCTGTACTGATGATTGAATTCAGGGGTCCTCTACCACCACCACCACCCCTTGGCCCTTTTTATTTTATTTTATTTTATTTTGAGATACAGTTTCACTAAGTTGCCCTGGCTGACCTTCAGCTTGCAATTCTCATGCTCTAGTCTCCCAAGTAGCTGAGATTACAGGTACACACCACCATGTCCAGCCAGAATTTAAAAGTTTTAATAGAATACAATGGTAGTTATAATAAATGAGCTTTTGTTTACTTTGTTTTCTTTGGTATTAGTGGTAAATTTCTTTACAAAGTATAGGGAATATATTTAAAAATCAGAAAAACATACCTTTTTTTTCCAGTACCAGAAAAAAAAACCCATATTTATCTTTTACTCTAAAAAACTGCCCTCTGGAATTAGCTGGCTACTTCACATAATCCTGTAATCCACTTTAGGCACCATCCAGGGATCTTGTTGGCAAAATTTCCAACTTTCCTCCTTCATGCTAATTTAAGTCTGACTGTCCACATTTATAAACTCAGGGACTAGGGATGATTGGGAAATCAAATGTAGGGAAGGTCCTATAGATTTTGCAGAAAATGCCAGGCTTATAAATTGTAAATCTCACCACAAATCATTCTGAACTGCTCTGGACAATTACTAAGGGTAGTATGAGGTTTTTTGATTTATAAGAATTTCTCATTTTGGGTCCGCACAAGTACCTTATGAAATACATTTTTACTAACATCTACTCCTGTTTTATACATGAAGGAATTGAGGACCAATGATCACATGGCTACCAACTGGTGAAACCTGAGTCTCAAATTCCATCTCTGCCTGTAACTGTCTCCCTTTGTTCCCCTCTCACTTTTGCTATTTAGCAGATCATAGGCTCCAGCTGCGAGACACATTCCAAGACCTAAGCTGTGTATCAAGGTCCTTTGAAAATCTGAAAACGTAACACAAGTATAGCAATTAGTATGTTATATCTGTTTTGTTACTATATAGGAGACTGACGCAGGCAAAGGCTTCTACGCTAGAATCGGTAGAAATAAGTGGAAGGGGGGAGGGGTGTGGATGCTGAGCCAGGAGTAGGAACATCACAGCCTCCAGCCTCCAGGTTTGAGCCCCGCCCCTTCGCTCCTCATTCATCTCTTTGTTACTGTCTCTGAGATTTCAGTGCTAAGGTTAATAAAGAGCTTCCAGAAAACCCATCATTTTGATTAAAGCCAGGAACTATCTTACCAGACAGCACTCTGGAGTCTGCCTACCGCTAAGCCAGTGCAGACAGCAAAGGCTATTAAATGATTACAGCCACTTCCGGGCCAGTCAGCTCTCCTACACTGCTCATTCTCTGGCTCGACTGCTCAGGGGAGAAGTCAGGGCTGGGAAGGCTCTGCAGATCCTGGGTTTGCAAGTGAACATCCAGAGGATTTCTGCACTCCGCCTCCTCCTCTTTGTCGCCTCTGCTACCCGAGCCAGCCACTGCATTCTTTGCAGCAGCTGTTTTTCTTTCTGCCTTCTGGCTTTGAGCAACCATATCATCTCTGCCTCTTTGTCTCTTTCTCTTTTCTCTCTTCCACAGTTTAGCAGATCATAGAATTATGCAACTCAGCCCAACGAAAAGCAAAAACCAACCACCATCAAATCTGGAAAAGACCAGGTTGTAAAACATCTCCAGCTCCCTCCGCACCCTCTATCCCCGAGATTTGCGAGATTGGCGAGTTCTGCCCCCTCCCCAATCCTTTATGAATCAGGCAAAGTAACCTTGTAATTAAGGCCAACAAAACAGAAGAATCTTGGTCTGAAACCCAAATCCTGTCCAGGATCAGTGAAAGAGGAAGAAAGCGAAAATCCCTGAGCTACCATTTCCCTGTTGCTTCTTAGTCCTTCAGTGTGAAGAGTGGAAAGAATTTTTCATGGAAAGAAGAGAGTGTAAAAGTATACTCCCTGTATTCTGTAAACTTTTAGGTTCTGTAATCATAATACTGAGGTTTAATCCCAACAACATCAGATAGATTATGTGATGTTCAGCAGGTCATTTACTATCACTGGGCCTCAGTTTTTTATATAGGGAGATGACAGCAGCCACCTCAGAGGGCTGTTACTCAACTGTTATTGTCCTTTATAGAGTGCATAGACAGTGCATGGCAAAAGTGAAACCTCATTACATTTCACTTCTTAGAAGATAGGAGCAGCAAAAGATTCACTCATATATTTAAGGACTTTTCAACTGCTTATCATGAGTCCAGCAGTTTACTGAGCATTTCTCATACACATATTTATTTACTTAAATTTGATTTTAATTTGTTAGAGTTAATGTATTTAATGTATCTAAATCATTTAAATTTTACATGTAAGAAATTTGAACAAGTAAACTACAGCAAGATGATTTGCTGAAACAGGGATTTGATAATTAAACTGAATAATTATTCTTGCACAGCCTCCTTGGCCCAATAATCCAACTTTTCCTTTTCCTTTTTTTCTCCTTGTTGGGGCACAATTATATGTAAGAACACTTGTATAAAATAACAAACTTATAGATATTTCATGATCAATTAGAGGACTCTAACCAAGTTGCTGTTCTGCTGTTTCTGCTAAATACAATTGACCCTGACAGTGTCCACAGTCCAGCTGCAGATGAGCACTAAGTCAGAGTAATTGTCTATACCTTAAGGCACCCTGGGCTGATTTGAGCTCATTCAGTAAGGGCCTTTCTCCAGAACATTTTTATGTTATGGTAATGCCCTTAACTGTGCTCATTCTGTAAGGGCCCCCTCCCCCAGTTCCTGGAGTGTTTATATTGTTTCAAGACTAACCTGTCTGCCAATATATGATTCAATGTGCGCAACCAATCATGTAACACTTTTCACTTGCTTTGTACCTCCCACTTCTAACTCTATATAGACTAAACTCCTCCCTGATTCAGGATGGTTGCTTTGGAGGAATTATTGCTATAACAGTCCATTGGCATGAAAATCCAACAGTGCGCTGGTGTAAAGATTAAATGTTGCCTTCTTAAGTCTCCTCGGTGCAAAGAGTCTTCCTTTCGGTTTGGTATGGCTTGGCTTGGCTTGGGAAGTTTCCCACAACATCCTAACCTCTTGTGAAGCCTTGAGGGTAGAGGAGAAGACAGAATTGAGCTCTATTGACAGGCCTAGCATTTTGATCCCATCCCTGGAGTAGCTTGAGAGGGGTCGTGTGCAGGAAGTCAGGCTTGGCAAGTGGGACACTAATCCCATACTACTCCCCAGAGGCCCTACAGCTGCTACTCTTGGGCATTTCACTTTCTTTGGGTGGGATGAGCTGATCTGGAAGAAGATTCTCTGGCTGTTTGGTGCCTCAGACCACAGCTGGGCTAATTTTCAGTAATCTTAGAGCGGAAGAGATAAATACACTTGGCATATTTTTAAAGCCACAGCTCTTGCTTTGTGCCCAAAATAACTGCCATTTCTAGGTTAAGAGTATAAAGACATCATGTGCTGCAAACCCAGATTCAAACACTGGAATGGCTCAACCCTTCTGAGCTCTTCATAGTCTGCTTTAAAAAACAATCATGTTCCTTCTTCCCATGACTCCCATAACACAGCAGGGTTCAGGTACATGGTTTTCTCTACCTTATTTCCTGGTCACCTTATTTGCTAAGGTCCCCTAGGATGCAGAAAGGGTAACTTCCCTTTATAGCCTCTTCTCAAACTCTCTCTGTTCGGTCATCTTTTATATCCAACAGACTGCTGAAAATGTAGGTTCTGGGTTCACACAAATTTTAAACTAGAATCTCAGCTTCCCAAAGTATTTGTCATGCAACCTTGAGCAATGCATTTGGCCTCTCAGTACCCATGTTATCATGCATAATACAAAAATAACAATACCACCTAATGGGATTGTGACGGCCATGAACAATGAACAATGAACTGCCATGAACAATGACTGCCATGCAGAAACCGGAATAAAAGGTGGGTGCTATTGCTATGCAGTGCTCATCTAGGAACCTAGCTCCCCCCTTAAAGACCTATTTCTGGATGCAGTATTTCCAGGAACTCTCTTTTTTCCAGGGACACTCCTCCTATCAGGATTTGCTCCTCCTAGGGGTCACTGAGGACTTCTAGCTCTGAAGTTTTCCAGTACAAAAATGGTTGTTAGAGAAAGAACAATTCTCCAGAGTCCTCTGGAGGAGGCAGCTTAGACACAGTGGGAAGCACACTGGATGAGATATCAAAAGCCCTGGATTCAAACATCAGCTCTACTGCTCTGTTTTCTACTATTTTTTTACTATATTAGTTGGTTAACATTGACTTACATTTTCTCCATCTTAAATTGGATATAACAGCTACCTCCCAGGTGCCTTGTTATTCATTCAACTAAACTTATTACTTGTAATAAATTAGACATATGTTAAGAATTAGAGATATGGGATGAGTGATAATAGGACAGATACCCTATTCTTGAAGAGACACAATGTAGTGGGAGGAAAGGACAAGTAAATGAGTAAATATAATAATAGCTCTAAGGAAAAGACAAAGTAGAGTAACTGGCTTTAAAATGGCATTGAATTTTCTAGAGACAGTATGTGTAGAGGTTTAAGTTGCACATGGCTTAAATGCTGAATACATTGTAGCTATTATTATTATTTGCAGGAAATTCTTCCTCTCAGAACAAGTATAATCCAACTGCTGATAGGAGAATGCCAATTTGTTATTTTCTTACCCTATGATTTGGCAATCCCACTTCTGAAAATTCACCTTATATAAATACTAGTAGAAGTCCATAAGATAGATATATAAGGATGTGTTTCTCATTTTAAAAAACAAAGATACCAATAGGAAGCTGAATAAATAAAATACAGGCATACAACACAGTACTAGCCCCTTATTAAAGAATGAGGCATATCTGTATATACTGACCAAAGAGTGTTTGTTAAACACACACAAGCTACCAACTAACACACATAGCATCTATTTTGCTTTTTGAAAACCTGCATTTTTGAATAAATATAGAAAAAGTGTTTATACATCAATTATGTAAATAAAAATTAATTTTAAAAATATGTGAATTCACTCGGGAGGCTGAGGTAGGCGGAGCGTTGTGGGTTTGAGGCCGGCTTGGGCTATAACGCGAGCACAAGGCCGGCCTGAGCTACATAGTGCAACCCTGCCTCAAAAAAACCCGGGCTGGGAGTTTGGCTCAGTGCCTTAGGCGTCTGCCCTGGCAGGTGCAAGGTTGTGAGTTCAATCCCCGGTGCCGGGGGGGAAAAAAAAATGTGAATTCCATGTAAACTATGGGCCTTGGGTGACAATTATTTGTCAATGGAATTTTATCACCATTCTGGGCCAGGATATCAACAGTAGGACAGGTTGTGCTTGCAGGGAACTGTACTTTCTGCTTCATTTTGCTGTGAGCCTAAAATTGCTAAAAAAAAATTAAGTTTCTTAAATAAAGAAATATTTGGAAAAAGCACACAGCATATTGTTAATAGTGATTGTCTCCCTGAATGGGGGTGGTTGAGGGATATAAATATTTTTATGCAAATAATGCTATATTATTTAATATAGACATTGATGATATAACTGTGTTTTATTTTAGAATATATTACTTCAAAGTTTTATGAAAATTCTGGGAAATACTAAACTCTTGGAAGTAATTATTTCTGAGATGCATGACTGGAAACAGGAAATAAGGCACTATTCATTTATCATAGTTTTGCACAAGTTTAATTTTTCAAATTTTGTTCTTTTAGAGCCTGGCAAACATGAGGTCATGAGTTCAATCCCTGGTACCAAAAGAAAAAAAAAAAAAA
>RJWM01023709.1:0-31780 GCA_004363535.1 Dasyprocta punctata
TTGAAATACTTCACTCCAAGCTCTTCTTAACTTAAAGGTTTGTGTTGAGAAGTCTGCCATGATTCTGATAGGCTTTCCTTCATAGGTGATCTGTTTCTTTTCTCTGACAGCTTTTAGTATTTTGTTCTTGTGCTGTATTTCTGATACCCTTATTATTATATGTCTGGCTGAAGATTTATTTTGGTTATGGTTAATTGGGATTCTGTATGCCTTAATTACTTGTATTTCAAGTTCTCTTCTCATGTTTGGAAAGTTTTCTGCTACTATTTCTGTGAATACTCTGCTCAGGTCATTAGCATTGACCCCTGCTTTTTCATTCATGCCTATTAGTCTTATGTTATTTCTCTTGACATCGTCTTGCAGCTGCTGAATTGTTGTTTCTTGCTTCCTTGTTATTTTTAAGAGATCTTTTCTTTCATAGCCATGAGTTCCCATGCTGTCTTCAAGATCTGAGATTCTATCTTCAGCTTCATTCAAGTGGTTTTTCAAACTTTCCATGGAATTTTTCATTTCCTGCATTTCTCTTTGCATCTGTTTCATGCATTCTGTTTGTGTCTTATATTGTTCATTCAAGGTTTCAATCATTTTCTTAAGTTCTTCTATTTTTTTATCTTGCTCTTCTTTAGATACCAACATTTCTTTAATAATGATTCTCATTTCATTTTTTAGCTGAGAGAATATTTCTGATTTGAATTTCGCTATAGCTTCATCAAGCTGTTTCTTTACTGCATTTTCTATCATTTAGGAAAGTTCATTTGTGTGACTCCCATTGTCTTCCATTTCAGTGCCTCTTGGGTTTGTTCTCAGTGGGCTGGGAGATTGAGACTGCCTCTTGGTCTTTCATTATGTCATTTTCTTCCAGAACGCGTGTGGTTCTGTGTCCTGTAAGGCTGACTGGGTGTTCTCCTGGTGGGTCATGCTGAGTTGCAGGACCTGGTAGAGCTGGATCTTGTGCACAGCTAGTGAGGGCAGCCTCCCAGAGTGTGTGGGTGGAGCCTCTGCCTTACTGGGTGGGGGCCAAGGCCTCTAGGTCCCAGACAGCTAGGCAGAGTGTACCCTGGGGTGTGGCACCACCCGGACCCTGAGTCTGGCTGCAAGGAGTTCACAGTTTCTGGTGTGCCAGGCAAGCCTGGGCGAGTCCCAGGCCTACAGTGTCTGAGCCTTGCTCCTGGATGGGTAAGCCCTTGAGTTCTAGGACCTGGCATGTAGGCTGTTCCACTGAAGGATAGAGCCCATGTGCACCCTGCACTCTGGTGGGGAGAACCCAACCTCTCCAAGGCCCTGCAGCTCTGCTGGTCAGTCCCTGATGAGCAGGTCTGGGGTCCTGGGCTGGGCTGGGCTCAGTACCTCTGTAACCTGCAAGGCTGGCCAGGCGTTTCCCCTGGTGGGTCACTCTGGGTCACGGGAGCTCGTAGAGCTGGATCCTGTGTGCACCTAGTGAGACAAAAGATAGTTTCAAATAACCAATATGACAACAACTAGTCTTTAAAAGTTCTAAAAATTCAACATTTGCCTTTCAAGACTTGGTAATGGGCTGACTCCAGCATATCAGTGTCTCACTATGGCTTTGTAGTAAGTCTTGATATCTGGTAGTATAAATTCTCAAACTCCTTTGTTTTTCAAAATTGTTTACTTCAGAGGTACTTGTTTCAAATTTGCAGTTAATGTAACTATGTTTAGTTAGGTCTTCTTTGCTTTCAGTGTACTGACACTACACAGCTTGGTAAATTTCTTCAGTTTGTTTCCAAAAAAAGGCATTGTAAATTTACATACTTGGGAGGAAATAGGAAAACAGTTTAGAGCAAGACCAGGGAAAAAAACGAACCAACACAAATCTAGCTGGACTTCTACAGATGTTAAAGGGTTATTTAACAGGGAGAAACTGCTGCTTTCTGCTCCTCTCAAGACTTCTCACAGGCCCCCAGACTGGGGAGGGAACCAATGAGCCCCACTGAGCCTGGAGTCTGGCCCAGACAAAAGAGATGAAGAAATAATCTTGCTTGTTTCAGCTGCAAGGGAAAATCCAGGTTATGGTTCAGTCTACTGAAAATGCTGTTCAAATCTCCCCAGATTCTTGTATTGCTCAGTTGGTTATTCTTCCCTTGACAAAAATTGGAAAGTCTGTAAATAAAGGATATCTGAGGCTTTTGGATCTTCTGATAATTAGTGAGTTCAACAGATTAAGCAGAATCGCCCTGAGGTAAAATTGATAATTTAAAGAAGAAGCATTTAAAGGGCTTTTAGACACAAGAACAAATGCTTCAGTTATTGCCCAACACCATTGGCTTATGGCATGGCCTCTGGATGGGACAACTACAGATCTACAGGTGTAAATAATCTTTCTCACCCTAGTAGAAGTGCTAAATTGATTTAACCTGGAGGGATACAAACAGTGCCTTTGTTCCACATGCAACTGACTTGCTTTTGAGTTAAAAATTTATGATAGAATAGTATCCACAAGGTGTGGAGGACTTCCTTCAGTGGGTGAGAAAGACATTCCAAGATTTGATTTCTAGCCATCAGAGTCTAAAACCATTTCAGAATTTTGCCTTTAAAAATACATATAAATGCGGCAAGGCACAGAGGACTTTCCCTGGGGCAGCCTGGCCTGCCTTGTGAGGTGGGACCTGCACCATGGAGTTGGGGCTTATAGCCCTGCCTCCTGTGTGCTGAGGAGTGAACTCTGTTGTGGCCTGCCAAGCCTTTCAATGACTGGTCCACCAGCAGCACTGTAGCACTTGGCCTGGGGCCAGGAGAGTAGGGTGCCATTCTGGGTAGGTGCCACAGATCTCTGGCCCACCCGTGCCACCCTGGTTTTTCCCATCACCTGTGCACTCACTTTATGCATCAAAAGTTTGCACTGGGCTGGCTCAGATCCCCAACAATAGCAGGGTCTTCAGGCCAGAGCAGGAGCACAACCTGGGTGTCACAACAGCAAGAGAGATCCCAAGGTACCTAAATATAAAATGCAAGTTTTTTTTTCTGCATAACTTACCACAAAAATTCCTTGTAATCTTAAGGTCTAAAAACAGTTAAGCATCCTCACAATTTGATTTTCAAAAAACAAAAGGGAGATTTCACCTCAATAGATTTCACTTGGCAGTATATACAATTGGAGATTTCACCTCATAATAGACTTCACTTGGCAGTATATACTATTTAAAATTTTTAAATTCTAATAAAAATGTAACTACCATAGTGGAAGATAATGCAGTCAAAGGCTAAAAAGAGTCCTTTGGAAAGATCTTCATACTGGATAATAAAAGCATTCAGTCCAGTGCTAATTTGGGATCGACAGTATGCTTATGTTTTTCCAGGAAATGCCAAATGGCCTATTTGGGTGCCAGAGTGTGCTGCTGTTCAGCCGTATCATGGATCCAAACTCAGAGAAGGAGTTGATTCCACCTCTCAAGAAGCAGATAATGAGTCCTCTTGACAGTGATGCCTCAGAAACCACACTACAACTGATAGGCAGGGATGGGGTTAGACCAGACCTGGAGCCAATTGAAGGAATTGGATGCCTAATAGATGCCTAAGATGCCTAAGAGATGGTAACTAAAAATAAGGACCACAGGTCTAAATAGATCATAAGTGTATATAGAAATAGCCAAATGGAAAGTTTAATAAAAGAAGGGGGACACAAAAAGTTACTAGTATTAAGATAAAATACAAAATATGTTGTCCTTTTACAAATTCTTTTATAAGAGGTCTCTGCTACTTGACCTACAACAAATCTGACTAGTCTATTTATAATTATAAATTCTATAATTATAAAAAGTTAATGTAATTCAATTTGATTACAGTATATTTGAGTGCACTTGATTTTGTAATGTGTTTGTGTATCTGTTGTGTGTTCAGTCTGTAAGCAGTTGTTGGGAGTCAGATGAGCTAGTCATCATTCACATATGTGGAGCAAAAAGCACAAGTGTCCATACAGGAGTGCCCAAGTGGCATGGACACTTTGAGAAATGCCCTGAGGACATGGGGTGCTGGAGGTGAACAGGTGTTCCAGCTCCAAGAATGTGGGATATAAGAAGCAAGCTAGTTCAACAAAGGGGCAAGATACAAGCATTTAAATAGCCCCCAGGAACTTGCAGAGTTCTTATGGACACCAACAAGCTGTGTGCTTGTTTCTATGTCTCCCCCAATCTGTACAAACTGTCTGTTCATGTTTGTCCATTTTCCCATTTTGTGAATGGCTGTTCTTTTTATTTGAGCTTGATAATTTTTTTCTTTTGCATTTTTAGATCATTTAATCTAGGTTTATTTGGGTTATAGATTTAGAAAGCATGCTTCCACCTTGGTTCCTAGATAGTCAAAATGATGCTAAAATTGGTTGTGTAAATGTAACATATATTGTTACCATAACTTGAGAGTCTCTCATTGTTCAAAAATAGTGTGTTAAATGTTATAATTTTTTTTGTAAGTCATCAAGAAATTGTATTAAGATAAACAAAAATCCCTTGGAGTTGGGATTATTGACTAGGACTCCAATTGATGAATAAGAAAGCAGCTGCCTGGTAACGTTTTTAACCAGTTCTTGTTCATTGATTGAAGGGAGGCCCCTCAATCCTTATGGGAGACACCCCAACTAAAGTTATATAAAATATTATTGTAATATGTTCACATTGGTCATCATCAAATGAAACAATACAATAAGGTTTTTTATTTAAAGATGCTCTGATGCAAAGGCTATGATAGATTGTTACTAACCTCTCGGTATATTCATGTATACATGTCTCCGGATGTACAAGTTTTCCAAACTGTAAAACAGGGATTGTTTACGGTGACAAAATTTTGTTTCAGATTCAGACCTCTGCCTTCAATAAATGCTTATTAGATGTACATCTCACTAAAAGTAATGGTTAGCTAAAAGCTTCTAATGCATTAGATAAGGAGGATTAACCAAAAAGGGGGTATCTTATGTCAAAAATGCAAATTCAAGTGTGTTAAAAAATGTCATCAAGATTGTCATGCTATATTAGGTATGGTTTAGATTTCTAATTTTCTGTGTAAAATATGTAACTGTTAATATTCTACAGTTATTTTTAAATGTTAAAACATCCATGGTTAATAGGAAATAATGGTTTCATTTACTGCTCTAAGATACTTGATATTTAGATAATAATGTTAAGCTTACTGCCTCTATTACATTATAATGTTATCAATCTTTTCTTCTGGATGTTCAACAACTGAGGTTTAGAGACCAAAAATTAGATAGATAGGCTAAGAAGATAGCCAGTATTTTGGCCCTAGCACTCCAAGGTCAGTGAGGCCCCAGGGCATTAGAGAACCTCTGCTGCAACATCCTATACTCAGTGTGTCCATGCTCTTCTGATCAAGGGGATTGTGAGACCACAGAGGAAAATGAGCATGAATGTGTAGTGTGCCTAAGGAGAGTCACCAGGAGAAAAATCTCCCAAGCTTTCATAGAAAGCAACTTGGTCAAGTAATGGCCATGACTCATCCGAATGGCTGACACTGACAGAAGAACTAAGAGGTCCTATAGCTGGTTCCAAGGTAATCCTGAGGAGGCTTAACTGACCTTGATAGATAACAAAAATTGATTGTATTTAAAACAGGACTCACCTTAACTTGGTCTTGAACATCATGCAGAAAGTGTATAACTACTAGAGGTATATAAAAGAATGCCATAGTGTGTTAGTTATAAAAGAAACTCAAATCACTAATATTCTGACAATTGCCAGCTACACTGGTAGATGACTACTGTTATGGATCAGTGAACTGTACAGAGTTTCAGTTGCAGAATGCAGGGACTTAAAATCCTTGGACTGCACTTAAAATAAAAAGATCTTCTACAGAGTTCTCCAAAACAGCTCCTCCAGCTTCAACAGACCAACCATCCTATGCAACAACAAAACAAAAGAGATGGATATGTTGGGAGCCATTGAAGCTAGAAATTGACCATATGTGCAGGGCTGCAGCACGGCTAGGCATGACTGTCCCCAAAACAAAGAGCGCCTGGGGCAAGTCACATGAAGAAGTTTCTGCAGCTCAGAAAAACACCAAGCCCTTATAAAATCCAAGCAATGGGTTGCCAGGCAGTGGGGTTGAAATTGGCATCATCCTTTTGGAGTATATAAACATGCTACATTGGTTAAGCAGTACCTTTCCTCCCATTAGGAGGATATGGGCCCTACCTGGCCCCAGCTTTGTCTCTTTATTGTCTTATCCTCTCACAGTACTTCACCCCAAGAACCTCAAGGGCCACATGGGTCATGGCATTTGGGGAGGCACCAATGTTTGCTTCAACTTCTTTAATCAATCAAGAATTATTTTTCAACATGGGAAGATTCTCCTTAGGTCTTTACTCTAGGCCCTGGCATCTCTGATGTACTCTTTTCATAAGAAATAATCGGTGCAACTGACTGGATTTCTCAGCCTGCTTCCTTCATGTAGAACTTCCAACATCCAAGGTTCTCCTTCACGTTTACTGTCTTGGTCTCTTGGTTCAAGCTAGTGAATAGTGCCTTTCCTATTACATTTTCTTGATAGCTTTACATTTCCTGTGAATTTTATTGGATTCATGCCCTGTGAAAAGTTACTTTTACAGATTTTTTTTTTGTATTGGGGATTGAACTCACAACCTTGCACCTACCAGGCAGGTGTTTACACCACTGAACTAAATCCCTGGCCCTATTTTTTTTGAGACAGAGTCTCACTGTGTAGTTCAGGCTGGCCTTGAATTTACTTTGTAGCCCAGGCTGGTCCCAAACTCACAACATTCCTCCTGCTTCAGCCTCCTGAGTGCTGGGATTACAGGTGTGTGCCACCCAGGCTTTACAGATCTTTTTTTACATCAGCTGTCCAACTTAGGCTTCTTGTAAAGCTGTTCTGAGTCAATTCCATTAAGATTTTTGTGCCCTGGATTAGGCCCTCCCCAGTGGCCCTGAGTGGTCATGGAACTACCTACGCTCAGTGGCACAAGCTGAAGCCCTGCAGAGCAAACCCCATCCAGCTGAGCAAACTCAGCACCTCAACTGGAACCTGGTAAGGAATTGTCCAGTGTGCCCAATCAGCTGAGGACCTTCAGGTAGGCCCTTAGGGGCCTGGTTGAGCCCTCTGCAGTGACCCCAAGTGTCCAGGGAATACCCTGTGCTCAGTGGTGTGAGCCAAAGGCCTGCACAACAAATTCTATCCAGCTATGCAACCTCAGCACCTCACTTGCAACCTGGTAGGGCCATGCCCAGTGACCCCAAGCAGCTGGGGAGCTTTGGTACACCACATGGCATGAGCTTAAGTTCTGCACAGTGTACATCCAGCTGTTCAGCCTTGGTAAGCCACTCAGAACCTGGTAGAGTTCTCCCTAGCAACTTCAAATAGCTGGGGAGCTTTGGAGGGCCACGTGGGGTGTGCTGAAGTCCCATCCAGCATACTTCCCACACTTCAGGAGCCACTAGGGACCTGGTAAGGCCTAACAACCCCCACTCAACTGGGGAAACTCCCTGCAGTACGGACAGATATCCTCAACCCAGGAAGCAACTGAAACCTTGCATTCTGCTTCTCCAGGGGAATACAAGAAAATGACAAAACCCAAGAGGAAAATGCAATCTCAAACCTCCAATCTATCTCAAACAAGCCTAGGAGACATGGACATAGAAGGAAATGTAAGCCATACACCTGAAACTTCTGAAATGATAGCAACTGAAGTAAAGAAACAACACCATGAAGCTGAAAAGGAACTCAGATCAGAAATAATCTACCAGGTAAAAGAAGAAATGTTAAGCATAATGAAAGAAATACTGAACACATCTAAAGAAGACAATTAAAAATATCAAGAAGCATGGCAAAACAATGGAAAACTTCAATGAACAATATAAGAAAAAACTAGAATGCATGAAACAGACTCAAAAAGATATCCAGGAAGACAAAAACTCCATTGAAAGCTGGCAAAATTACCCCAATGAAAGTGAAGATAGACTTTCAGACCTAGAAGACAAGATTGCAGCTAGTGAACAGGAAAGGAAAGATGTAAAACTTACATGGAGTCAGGAAATAACAATTTAACAATTACAAGATGATGCAAAGAAAAACAACATAAGATTAATAGGTATAAACTAAAAAAGTGACAACACAAATGATATCAAATGGCTATTTACAGAAATAATAGCTGACAATTTTTCAAACATGGGAAAGGAAACTGACATATAGATAAGTGATGCACATAGAACTCCAATTAGCCATAACCAAAATCTACACACAGACATATAATAATCAACATTCCAGAAATTCAATATAAGAATAGAATATTAAAAGCTGTTAGAGAAAAGAGGCAGATCACCTATATGGAACAGCCCATCACAATCACAGCAGATTTCTCAACACAAACAATGAAATCAAGAAGAGCATGGAGCCAGGCATGGTAGTGCACACCTTTAAACCCAGCACTCGGGAGACTGAGGAAGAAGAAGCATTTTGAGTTCCCTACTCATAGCTCTGGGGAGAAGAGAAGCTCAATGTCCTGAATGAATCTGCTTAAGAATTGAGGCCTGGATTGCAGCATGAGCTGTGCCTAAGACTTGCCTATAGGAATCAATGGATGGATGGATGAATCGCGTTGTGCCACCTCACTGTGGCATTTCCCCGAGCCAAGTCCAGCTCAGGCTAAGTGTGCATGAGCAAACTGTTCACTTGGGATGAGTTGGGGGTGTGTGCTTCTAGGCATTCCTGGTGCATAGGCCTTATTTCTTGTTCTTTGCAGTTCAAAGGCTGATTGCAAGACAACCTCTTTGCAGCCCTGGTGCAGTGAAACAGCCTGCAACTCCTTTTGTCTAGGACTGAGAAGAACTCCAGGGGAGAAGTGTACATTCACAAGGAGAATGATCTGCTCCACAAACAGAGGCCTGAAGTCTACCATTAAGTGGTGCTTCCCAATTCCCTCCTAGGAGTGAATGGAAGGGGATATATGCTTGTAGCACTGCCCAGGGAAGCTTCCCCAGCTTATTCAGCTTTGCTCCCTGCTCAGCATGGAGAAGCAGACCTAAGCACACTCTTTGGTTTCTCCATTTCTGAGAGAAACCGAGAGGCGCACTTTGGATCTCTCGGTTGCTTAGGGTAATAGGTAGTTAGCTGGCATATGTAGAGTGATAGGTAGTTAGCTGGCAGAGAGAGAAAGAGAGAGAGACAGAGACAGAGAGAGAGACAGACAGACAGAGACAGACAGAGAGAAACAGAGACAAGTAAAAAAAGGAAAAGAAAGCAAGGGAAAAGACACAAAGTAAAACAGACAAAACAGGGACAAGGACAGGGACAGAGACACAAACAGGGACAGAGATAGACACAGAGACAGAGACGGACAGAGAGAGGGAGAGGGACAGGGACAGGGACAGGGAGAAAGAGAGACAGACAGACAGAGACAGACACAGAGAGGAACTCTAGCGGCACTATGGACTCTAGTCCCAAGGTAGACACATCGAGAAAAGGAAGGAAAGAACTTAGAAAGGTTCCAAGTGAAGGCAAAGTCTCAGCACAGAGAGTTGGTTGATAAAAGTCATTCTAAGAGAAATTATATAGCTATGAGTGCCTCTGTTAGAAAAATATTGATAGATTCTGCTAGCCTGGGGCTTAGCTATCTGTAACATGACATCCCCTCAACTTGGTACTGGATCCAGAGAAACTCCAAGAGTAAACTCTATGTTTTCCTTCTCATTCCAGAGATAAACCTCCCACTCCCCTTTTGCGAGGGCACTGAGCCCTTTTCAATCCCAAGACTCCACAACCCCCCAAGCCTCCACTGCCAGGTCCCAGTAAATCTTTCTGTCTCCTGTTTTACACAGGCAGATGCTCCTTCAAATCAGCTGTTAATATGTCATTTTGCCCACCTCCCAAACTCCTCCCCCAGCCAAAGTTGATAAAGGTAACTACACTCCTTTGTTCTTGTTGAGAGCTTCTACACCCCCAGCCCCTAAAGCTTTCCCATGCTCTGTGCATTAAAGGCCTCCTCCTTATCTCTCTCACTTTCATTTTCTCTGTGCCGCTTCAGGTTGAGAACCCCAAAATAATCAAATATATCAGTCCCAAATAAGTTATCGAATGATGCATATCAAGATCCTGCATAAACAAGAACACTCCACACCCAAGACTGTCAGGAAAAGGGCGACAGGCAAAGAGTTTCTGAGTAGAACCCCAATAGCACAGGAAATAAAAATGGCATATATTACATGAAAAATCTCCTGCAGAACAAAGGAAATAACCAACCTATGAAGAAAACCTATGGAATGAGATAAAATTTTTCTAGTTACACTTCTGATAGAGAACTAATACTCAGAATATGTAAAAGCTCAGAAAATTATCCCCCAATATGACCCAATCAGAATTGCACAAATGAACTGAATAATCATTCTCAAAAAGAGAATAAACAACCAGTAGGTCTATCAAAAATGCAAAAATGTTAGGACTTTTAGCTGTTAAGAACATGCAATTCAAACAACTTTGAGATTCCAGTTTACCCCAGTTTTAATGGCAATCATCAATAACCAGAACACAAACAACAACAAAGCCTGGCAGGGTGCAGATGGGTGTGTGGGAAAGGAAACAGTGCTGCATGGTTGGTGGTGATTTAAACTATTAGAACCAGTACCAGGATTCTTCAGAAACTAACAATACACATTCCAACTGGCCCAGCTGTATCTCTCCCAAGTGTATTCTCAAAATATATAAAGAAATCATTGTAGAATGATACATGCATAGCCTTGTGATTTATAGCATCCTAATTCAAAATAACAAAGGTCTGGCAACAGCCTGAATGTATCGACAGATGATCAGGTAAGGCAAATGAGGCATTTGCCCACAAAAGTATGTATTTTAGCTATAAAGAATGAAATTGTTTTATTTCCCAGGAAATGTATAGTTAGAAATTGAGACCATCATGCTAAGGAAAATAAGCCTGTGATTTTCTAGATTTAGAGGGGAGGACTTGGGAGATGATAGCTATTTGGTAGCACGTTTTGTCTTGAAGTAACAAAAATTATCTAAATTTCACTGTTGTCAGGGTTGTACAACTCTGTCCATAAGCTAAACTATAATGAGCCATATACGTTTAGTTTGTAATTTGCATATGAAGCAGATTTTAATGAAATAAAGTCCTTATTTTTTTAAAAAGAACACAAGCCAGATGCATAAAATTGTCATGTATTTCCTTTAATGAGAAATCTAAAACATACATAAATAAATGAATAAAATAAAGGAAAAATAATATGAAGCTAAAAGGGTAAATCTTGGAAATAACAAAGGGGTTCAGATGAGGGGTAGGAAAAAGAAAGAAAGTAGAGGATTGCAAGTGAACAATGGGCCAACATACCCAAGCAAATGTCACCTTTTGTAATACAAACATGCGATAAAAAGTAAGACAAAAATGTAAAGAGAACAAAATCACCTGTTGGCCATTTTAGCTTTGGTGTATTCAGATTGAACTGTTTGCACTTAGTCTGCCATGTAAAAAAAATTTTTTTTGGCTTCTCTTGTTAAATTGTAGGCACTTTCTAGAATTTTTAAAATTATTATTTCATTGAATTGGCTGTATCATAAGTATTTTCCTTCAGATCACTTCTTTAGCTCTGATTTCTTTTCTAAATTTCTTGTGTTCTCTTTTCTGACTGCCTGGTTTCTTTAAAAAGCTTTCTTATTCATGTAATCATAAAAATGTTTTTAAAATAAGTCAACCCAGTACCTTTACCAATGCTGTAGTTTGTGTATCTTTACATATTTAACTTAATTTTATTTTATTTGTGATGTTACACATGGCCTAAATTCCCTAAAGGAGATGAACATAACATGAAGTTTCATTTTCCCACAGAAATGTTACTTAAATTCTATGTGAAATGACCATGTATACGTGTGCCTGCTTTGGCCTCTATTGTCAGAATTTGCAATACTGATTTTAAAAATAATCTTATCACTCTTTGACATTGCTTTTTTTTCTAGATGGGTTTTTGAAACAAGTTATTGAGTTGAAAGCACTTGCTTGAATTTTAATTTTGATCCATTATATTTGTATATTTTAAAAAGAGAAGTCATGCATTTTTCAAGATTAGGTCTTCCCATAGAGGAATATTACCAAGCCATCTTATTTACCTTTCACTGAAATTTTAAAATATTCTTTACACATAATTTAATAGGTTTGTTGTTAATAGCTTCTATTACAATTGTGGAAGACATCTATTCTCTCACTAGACTTTTTAGTTGGTTACTTACAGCTAACTGAAAGAAAGATATTGGTCTGGCAAGGGAGGCAGAAGTAGCCCCATGCCACCCCAGGCTCCACTGATGGCTTCAGCCCTGCAGGTGTCCCTGGAGGAGAGAGCAGACCCTACATGAGCTGAAATGGGGAAAAACTTGAAGGATGCCAGAGGATGGTCAGAGAAGAATAGAAGAGGACAAAGAAAAGAAGCTTCTATCAGAGACTATCCCAAGGCCACTCGGGGCAGTGGATGAGACATGGTGAGCATCCTGCAGCTAGTTCAGAGTCTGACACCCGGAGATGATGGTGAGGAACCCCAGAGAACCCCATCCAGAATACTGGAGAATGAGGTAACATGGCTTTGTTGGGGCACAGTCTAGGAGCTTATAATTCAACTCTGGACAAAAAGAGGCTGACAAAGTGCACAACTAGATCCTTTCAGAAACAACCTATGGCTATGCAGAATTTTCTGGTATGAAATTGACTGTGCTTATTTCCGTGAGGAAGAAAGAAGGACTTGCCAAGATCTGTGGGCTTGCCATGCATTCTTGATATGGATTCAACGTGTTAGATAACAAAAAGCCTATTATATATCTTAGGGCTACAGGGATACCTAGCCTGGGCCAGTACCTTTGTACTACTCAGCTCTGTGCTCAGTAGTCAGCTCAGTTTGCCCCTTCCACGCTTGGGTCATGTACTGTGGCACTGCGTTTGGATTCCAGCGTCAGATAGATGCTGCCTTCCCGGAGAAACCGACTAAAGATTACCCAGAACAAGGGAGACTGCCCTTGTTACTTATTGCGGATGCTGCATGGAACCACAGCAGTCAGGTACACACAAGGCTGGAATCTGAAGGAGCGCGTGGAGGCTGTAGATCTAGTGGTACTGGCTCTAGCTTATGTCTCCTCACCAGTTCTGGCTGTAACTAAATGTGATGGCATGACACTGACTCCTGGACCGTGGCTGGTTTTGCCCACTGTTCCTGCAGTGACACCGGACAACCGTGATGATCCCGCCTTGACATGAGTTGCTGGTCTTACATCAAGGAAGTCAGCAGATAAACTCCGTACCCTCCTCTGCAGTTGTCTTTACAATACATCGGGACTCAGTGGGATTTTGGAGACAATAAAGTATGCCTGTCAACTCGGTCAACGGTTGCAGGATACTTTAAGAAATTGAACCACATCAAAATTTTGGTGGAGGATGAGCTCAGTTCTCCAGTAGTAGTGTTCAGATTTTGCCAGGAATTACCAAGCTTATATTCAGTGTTAAAAGGGATCTCGGTGCCCAGCACGGTGCCCCCCACAGTCCTCTGGGAGACTCCTGTGATGCTCTGAATTCCTGGCCGGGAGAGCAGCTGAAGCAGCTGATGCCTGCGAGCAGCCTCAACCTGGTGGATCTGGAAGTTGAAGGCCTGTGCGTGCGGTTCAGCCCTCGGGTGGAGCTGTTCCTGGCGCCACGCCGCCGCGAAGCGGGCAGCCCCACCAACCTGCCAGAGTCTGCAGAAAGTGGAGGGAGCCCCTTCTCTGCACTCTGCCTCTCCAAGCGCTTGTGAAAAAGTCCTCCGTATATTTTGACTTTGGTACCCAAATCGTTATGCGGCATATGGCTGGTAATGAATAATAAAATATTAATTTGCTTAATTGCTAGATTTAGTTAGATTTCTTTCATTATTTGTAACCTACGCATTTCAGGTATTTATTTTCTGTTGACTGTTTAAAATGAGTTTCCTTTTATGTCTTTAACTTTTGTGGACCTATTTGGTTTTTTTCCTTTCAAATAACCATAACTTATTTTGTAACAGAAATTTCTCTTACAATTGGACTGTTAGCAACTTTAATGTATACAAACAAATGCATTGTAAGTCAGATTTTGCTAAGTATAAAAGACTAAAATTTATTATTTTTCTCTCTTTGAAATTATAGAGATGATTTTTAGAGACATAGAAATAGTTTGAGAGAAATAAGAAGAAATGGGGCAAGTTTTTATATCCATGATGTATTTAATTTTGTTACCTAAGTGAACTGATATAGATGATCTATCTCAATGTAGAAGAGTTTCACCTTATTTTTTCTGTATGTTTGGTTCCTAATAAATAAAAAGTAGGGTTTGAAGGCTTGGGCCACACTATTTGATATACATGGAAAGTGCCTGATATTTTTTGAGTTAATTTGAACATAATACATAATGTAATCTTATTAAATGCTTTAGCTGATGTGCTATAAAAGTTAAAAACATTGTAGCAGCACCTAATAAGTGGATACTGAACTGTTTATCAGTCTCTTAAAGAACATTAAGCTCAGAAATTGGTTTTTGTTTCATTTTGTTTTGTTTTGTTTTTTTGGTACCGGGGATGGAACTCATAACCTCACATCTGGCTGGCAGGTGCTGTGCCACTGAGCTAAATCTCTGGCCCAAGAAATTGTTTTATATTGTACAATATAAGTCATTGAGAAAACCATAAACATGTGTAAGCTTGTATTTGAGTGCTATTTTAAACAGAAGGACTAAATCTGTTTAAAGATACATGAATTTTGATCTGTAAATTTGTACTCAAATCTGTCAAATTAAAATGGTTAATTAATGGTTTGAAAGTCATATGAGGTGACTACTCTTTATTTGAAATACTTAGTACCAGAAGTGTGACAGATTATCTCAGATTTTAGAAACCTTACTCATCCATAATAAGATGTGTGGGGCAATGGATTAAAGTCTAACAAAGAATTCATTTGCATTTTATGTACCTTGTTACGTAGCCCAAAGTATTTTTATACTGTATTCTGAATGCAAAGTGAGATCAGGTGTTAGATTTTCCACTTGACACTCAAGGAGCTCAAATAGTTTTGGATTTTGAAGCATTTGGGTTTCTCATTTTTGGATTAGGATGTTCCACATGTAAAATCTTAAATTAAATTTGATAATTAAAATTTGATTTTAAGAATGGGTAAAGGAAGCTGAGGCATGGCAATGCATGCTATAATCCCAGCACATGGGAGACTGAGTGTGGAGGATTACCATAAGCTTCAGACCAGCCTGGGGTACACGATGAGTTCAAGGCCAGCCTAATTTATATATCAAGACCCTGTCTCAAAAATAACAAACCAAAACAGAATAGAATGGGTAAAGCAGCACACAGCTGTGATCTTAGGCATAGGAGGCCAAGGCAAGCAGATTGAAAGTTTGAAGCCAGCCTGGATAACATAGATGAAAAACCTCTGAGGATCCGTGGTAAAGCACTTAAGTAGCACATGCAAGGCTCTCTATTTAGCTCCTAGAGAGAAATTAAAGTTCCATTATTAAATATTTATAAACCTTGACTGGTTAAATACTTTTCTGAAATTCTGTTTTGTGGAAAGGGTACAAAATCTAGAGCTACAAATTAAGGACTGCTTTGAGCTGATCCTTCACATCAGTTTATAGATTTGTCTTCTTTAAAACACAGGTCATGCTTCCATACAGTGAAGAAATTTATATTTTTATTTGTTATTCTGAGAGAGGTCTTCCTATATAGTTTAGTCTGGACCTGCCTCACTGTGTACCTCAGCTGGCCTCACACTCATGGTGATCTTCTTGCCTCAGCCTCCCCAGTGTTGGAATTACAAGCATGTGACAAAACACCTGACCAAAAACTTGTATTTTTAGAATTTGTTTAAATATAGGAGCTTTATTTTGTTCAGACATATAAGACAGAGATGTGATAATATGAAATTTAGTAGACATTCTCTATTTTTATTAAGAAAAATCTAATTAAATCAGTCAATGAAAAGTTTAATCATGTTTGAAGTAGAAGAATAATTTAAAGTAACAAATTATAAAATTGTTTATTTTTTAGTAAACGTTGTCAAAGTTCCAGTGAGCAAGATTTTCTGTATTTGTGTTATACATTTCCATCTCAGTCACTCTGTTACAGGTATGTTACAGTGCCTGGCTGTGGGAGACAACTTGAGTGGGTCCCCTTGAATGCAGAATAATTGCTGCAACTTTGATTATATGGAGATTTATTTACTTATGTTAATATATACAGAGTTGACTAGGTATTTCCTTCTTTCTTCTATTGGCTCTAAGCATTGCAAATAAGGCTAGCTGAGGTACTGGTATGTAATCTCTAAAGCCATCCCTCAGTGTCCTGTTTCCTCCCATAGTGATCTCTGTAAAATGTATAAAGCACAGCAGGATGGCAGAGCAAGTAAGCTCCAGGAATGTGGACTGGGTGTGAGCCTCGAGAAAGAGGCTGTGAGTTCCCAGGGCATAAAGTTTGCATGTCAGAAACTGAAGCAGCAGCCTCCTAAAATAAGTCAGTTGCTACCTTGATTGGGTTATGCAAATTGATCCCTCCACATATCTTTATCTCTGCATTTTGCAGAGATACCTTTCTCACTACCTTGCCAGCCAGCTCAAGTTACTCACGTAGTTCCCGCCATCCTCATTGTCACTCATCCTCAAGCCACCCACTTTCTTCACAAGATAATAAATTCCGGGAGAGGACTAGGATCAAGGCCTTTGTCCGCATGTCCTCATGAGGATTGGACTTAGGACCCCTTGGTTGCCCTTAACCTTGAATATGTCTTGGAGTCTTTATTCTTGCCCTGGGTTGCATAGGAGGGGGTAGATTGGAATTAACTTGTCAGGATTCCAATCACATTTCAGTGAAATTATAAATATAACTTCTTGGATGGTGAGGAAGACTAGAGAAAGGATGACAGTCCTTGAATTACTGTACTCAATGTTTGGGACTACAATACCTAGCACACATTTTTATGTAATTATATTTCATAGCATTTTGCATATATCTTACTTGCATATAATCCTTTGGAGTAAATGCATTTTGCATAGAGATGCACATCAGTTCATTGGAGGCCCAGGAGGAGTGATTTGTATTAGATTGAAATTGACTCCCACATTCTCATGCACTCAGAGGCAAGTTTGTTGCTGTGGTTGGATTAACGGGCGCTAGAGGAGACAGGGCCTGGAGAGAGGTGGTCGCTGGGCACTGGTCCTGGAAGGATGAATCTCCTTCTCTGCTGTGTTCCTTTTCTCTCTGCTTCCTGGCTGCCACTGGGCCCCTGTGCCATGCCATGTCTGTCTGGGAACCAGGCCTCTGGGAACCAAAGTAAACCTCTCCTCTCATTTGTATGTGTAGGTATCTGTCCCAGCAACAAGAAAACTGATTAAGACAGCACCTACTGTTACTTGGGACCATAGTGGGGTTTTTTGTAATCAGCATTAGTGTAGCACCAGTATCAAGTATTTCCGGAAATGTCTGATTATTTCCTTTCACCCGGTACATGGTTACACTGAAGAAAGGCCACAGGTCCCTTGGGAAAGGGTGGAAAACATAGACTGGGCCCTTCAAGAAAGGATCCTGGTGCACAAAACTATGTTGTTCAAGGGTTCTGGGTGTGTAAACTGATTTAAGTCTGGAAATTAGTTGATTTGCACACTATGATTCACATTCAACAAATTGAGGTAAAATTTGATTTGTTTGTCCTTAATGTTTTTCTGTGTATATTCTGCACATGAGAGAGTCCTCCAATGATTTCTTTGCCTATGCTGTCAGTTACTGTAAGCAAACCCATGTTGTGTTTGGCAGAGGACAACTGCCAGTGAGTCCTTTGGTATCCAATTATACCTGCTACATTTTAGGTTCTCAACTGAGTAACTGGAGAAACCACCAAAAGTTCAGGCATACAGGTAAGAGTAGTGCTGAAACTTTTCAAGGGTGCTGGTGCTCCCCTCAAAATCTCTTTTTTTTTTTCAAACTCATGACATCATGCTTGCCAGTCAGGAGTTGTAACACTGAGCTATATCCCCAGAATCTCTTCCTCAAGGCATTCATCAAGGGTACACTTTGTGGACCATCTCTGTGTGGAGTAGTTTTTACTTGGCAAATCTTCTCCACCATTCCCATTTCCCTGACCTTTTGAATTCCCTCATCAAAAATAACCCCCCACCAAAAAACATCAGGTTTCTGTATAGCATTAAGAGTGAACCTCTCTTGATCCATATTTCAGCCCAACAGCCAAATAAACTAGTCATACTTTAAGTCCTTAAACTGTTACATCACATCCAAAATATTTGCTTAGTGGGTTCAGATAAAAAGTCAGCTTGATCTAGGTTAATGTTCCTTGCACCATTATCCCACTTTCTTAGAAACTCATTCTCATACCTTTTCCCTACATTTTTTATTATAAGAATTAGAAAAGGAACAGATTCTTTGGGAGTGTAGCACACATCCTCAAGGGCCAACCTATGGCCCTCATTTTTAGGAGCCTTCTGAGGTATAACTCTGGCCTTAGGCCTGGAGGATGTTGTATGCAGTGAGGGTGGGTTCTGTTCCAACCATAAAGTATTCAAATTGTAAATTTTGTCCTACTATTATTTTTATAAGTTGAATAGGCTGCAGTCCCCAGGGAATACAGTGCCACACTCCTCAGAACCCACCCTGAGCAAGCCAGTCATGGTGGCACACACCTTTCATCCCAGCACTCGGGAGGCTGAGGTAGGAGGAGCGTTGTGAATTCAAGGCTGGCTTGGGCTACAGGATGAGCACAAGGGCAGCCTGAACTACATGGTGTGACCCTGCCTCAAAAACCTAAGGCTGGGAGTTTGACTCAATGGCCTAAACACTTGCCTGGCAGGTATGAGGTTGTGAGCTCAATCCCTGGTGCCACAAAACAAACAAATAAAAAAACGAACCCACCCTGAGCAAAAGGAGTACCTAGAGTGACCAGTTGGGTGGGCTGGAGGCCTTGCGCCAAGGCTCCATTTATTCCCCAGTGTGGTCCCCATAGGGGACGTGAAAGAGGAGCCACCAGTCACGGGGTGAGGGGACCACAGCACCCAGCATCCGTGGAGTAGCGCCTGCTGCATGAGAGTCTGACTTTGGTGTCTGGTGAGGGTGGACCACAGCTGGAGTTTGTAACACTTCACACCAGTAAAATAATTAGAGATGCAAGTTTTAGAAGGAGAAACAAAATTAGTTTATTGGAAGGGGAAGAGAAATAAGGATACAGCTACCTTGGAGTGAGGCAGGCAATACATAGCTGGCACTTGGGGTTCTTTGTCCTTAGGCTCCTTTATCAGATGGTGAGAAAGGGGCTCCCCCACTTGAGAGCTGTGACCACTGGGTTGGCTGTTCCCACCGAGACCCCTGATTTTGCCTCCACCCGTTCCACCCCTGTGAGAACATTCTCAGATAAACACTTTGGTGGCTTCCTCCTGCTGTCCAGGGCTTCTCCTGAGAGATCTATGGCAGCCTTGCACTCAAGGCAGGGTTGACAGAAAGAGATACATGTGCATTTTACTGCGTTAATGTGGTAAGAGAATAACAAAATATGTGCATGCTTACACATAGGTGTGTGAGTATTTGGGTGTTAGTATACATTTTATATGCTGAGGGGTTTTTTGTTTTGTCTTTTAATGTAACCTCCCTCCATTTCCCACTTTTTTCCTTCTGTGCTTAATCAGAGGTGGACGGAGGAGGGAATTTGGACCTTGGCAGCTAAAGTGAGCCAGGCCTGGTGGCCTTGTCATCTCTCTGTTTGTTTTTCTTAGCTGTGCTAGCTGGAGTGCTCTCTGTCTCTCTCTCTCTGTCTCTCTGTCTCTGTCTGTCTGTCTGTCTGTCTGTCTGTCTCTCTCTCTCTCTCTCTCTCTCTCTCTCCTATAACTTTTTATTTGCCAGAAACCTCACTGAGACCCTTTAACTTTCCCTGCCTGTCCCCCAAGTTTCCCTACAATTACATCTATAAAACAAGATCTGGGCTGGGGATTTAACTCAGTGGCTTAAGCATCTGCCTGGCAGGTGCAAGGTTGTGAGTTTGATCCCCGGCATAAAAAAAGTAATAATAATAATAATAGTAATTAATAATAAACAAGATCTATCTATATCTTTGCAAGAGTTATACTTTGTCCACAAAAATATGCACCAATTGACAATAAAAATGAAACATTATATTCCAAGAGCTGGAACTCAATTTATATATTCAAGCAGTACTTAACATAAAGGGATAAATACCCATATATGCAATCATAATAGGAGACTTCAATACCCCACTCTCAAAATAGGTGAATGACATCAAAAGTCAAGATACATCAGAGTCAAAATATATCATATAAGTGGATTACCAGATATCTACAAAGTGTTTTTCACAACAAAAGCAGAGTACCCATTTTTTTCTGTGGCTAATGGTACTACTACAAAAATAGAATATAATTTATGTCACACAGCAATTCTCTGTAAATACTGAAAATGGAGATAATCCCATCCATTCTGTTAGACAACGATGAAACAAAACTAAAAATTCAACAGGGAAATAAAAAACAAACTACAAAAGCATGTGGAAATTGAAAGACACACTCTTGCACAACCCAGCAGGTCACTGAAGAAATTAGGGAAGCAGTGAAAGGGATCCCTGTGGGAACCAGCTGGCCAGGGAGAGTCTGAGGGGACTTCAGAGAGGAAGGGAGTCTGCATAGTGGCTCAGGGCTCCTGAAATGAATGGGTGAAGTGTAGAGCAGATCTGCAGAGTGACAGTCAAGAACTTTAAAGTGACAATGTAAAATACTTTCATGGATTCAGACAGGTGGAGGTAAATAATATATGTGAAGGATGATGAATTTAAGGAACAAACTATAAACAATAATCAGATATTCTCAATTTGAGGCCTTTCATATTATAAATATAAATTTTTCTTGATAAGCTTAAGCACATACTGAACACAGTAGAAGGGAATGGTGAATGTGAAGATGGAGCAAATGAAATCATCTTATGTACCACAGAAAGAGAAACTAATAACCAACAGAACATATCATCTGATCTCTGTGGGACATACACAATCACAGATGTAATGGGAGTCTCAGAAGGATAGGAGGGGTACTACAAAAGGAGTACTATATTTGAAGTAATAGTCAAGCATATTCCAAAATTAATCAAGAACTTTTTTGAATTTATTATTTTAAACTGAAGAAAAATAAGAAATTAAAGTAAACAGAATTTCACAACAGATCAATAGGATAGCAACAATAATTAACACGTTGCATATTGTTATATTCACAACAGTTGTTTAGGGTATATAATATAGACATGAAACATTGTCCAGAAAATTATTAGCACAAAACTTATCCCTCAATGAATCAAGAGAAACCAACTATATGATTATCTTTTTTTATGACTGCTCTATTATTTTTTTAAAAACATTTCACATTAAATTGAAATCTGAAAATGACCCTGTGAAAATTACTTTTCACTCAAAATGCTTTTTATTTAAGTATCTTAACTAATTCTTTATACACATAGATAGATTTTCATTCAGTTCATTATGCAAGTATAGCAATGTGATGGTTACATATGTGTGACTTATTTAGTTCACTGAGAAGTATATTTTCAATACTCATTCATTTAAGAGTGAAAATGTCTAGTTTATCATTCTTTGTAGCTGAGTAGTATTCCATTATGTAGAAATATCACATCATTTTTGTCCATTCCTCATTCAAGGGGCATTTAGTTTATTTCTAAAATCTAGCTATTATGAACTGTGGAGTTATAAGCATAGGCACACATATATCACTGTGGTAGGATGTTTTTGGGAAGATACCCAGAAAGGTAATAGCTGGTTTGAATGGGACTTCCAATCCTAGCGTTTTGAGGAATCTCCACACTGCCTTCCACAGTGGTTGCACCAGCCTGCATTCCTACCAACAGTGAAAGGTTTCTTTTTGTGCACAGCCCCTCCAGCATTTGTTATTGGTTGGCTTCTTAATATTAGTTATTGTAATCCCAAATAATGAGTACTTCAATCCAAGTATTGAAATCCTTTGTCTAGTTTTCCTCACAATCCAAGAAGTTATATTTATAAATCCACTGAGATGTTATTGGAATCCTGGCAAATTAATTACAACCTACCATCCCCAATTCAACCCATGACAAGAGTAAAGATTCTGAGATATATTCAAGGTTAAGGGCAGCCAAGGGGTCCTGAGTCTAATCCTTGTGAGGACATGCAGACAAAGGCCTTGATCCTAGGCCTCTCCCAGAATTTATTAACTAGTAAAGCAAGGGGGTGACTTGAGGATGAGTGACAGTGAGGATGGCAGGAACTACGTGAGTAACTTGAGCTGGCTAGTAAGGTAATGAGAAAGGTATCGCTACAAAATGCAGATAAAGATATGCAAGGGGATCAATTTGCACAACCCAATCAAGATAGCAAGTGGATTGTTTTAGGAGGCTGCTGCTTCAGTTTCTGATATGCAAACTTTATGCCCTGGGAACTCATAGCCTGTTTCTTGAGTCTCATCCCCAGTTGACATTCCTGAAACTCACTGGCTCTGCATCCTGCTGTGCTTTATACATTTTACAAAGGTCACTTTTGGAGGAAACAGGACACTGTCTGATGGCTTTAAAGACTACATACCAGTACCTGCTTCTGATATGTAAACTTTTATGCCCTGGGGACTCATAGCCTCTTTCTCGAGGCTCATACCCAGTTGACATTCCTGGAGCTCACTGGCTCTGCCATCCTGCTGTGCCTATATATTTTATAGAGATCACTATGGGAGGCAACAGGACACTGTTGGATGGTTTTAAAGATTATGTATCAGTACCTTGGCTAGCCTTATTTGCAATGCTTAGGGCCAATTGAAGAGAGAAGGATATATCATAGTCAGCTCTGTATATATCAACATAAGGAAATAAGTCTCAATGTAATCAAAGTTGCAGCAGTTGTTCTGCATTCAAGGGGACCCACTCAAGTTGTCTCCCACACTAGTCTTTCTTTCTAGGGTGAGGTAGAATCTCAGTGTTATTTTCATTTGCATGTCTCGAATGACCAGTGCTGTTGAACATTTTTTCATGTATTTATTTGCTACTTGACCTTCTTCATCTGAGAAGTTTGTGTTCATCTCAGGTGCCCATTGTTTGATTGGGTCTTTAAATCTTTTTGTAGCACTGGAAATCAAACTCACAACCTCATGCCTGCCAGACAGGTACTTAAGCCACTAAGCCAAACTCCCAGCCCTAGTTTTTTGAAGTAGGGTCGCACTATGTAGCTCAGGCTGGCCTTGTGCTCATGTTGTAGCCCAAACTGGCCTCAAACTCACAACGCTCCTCCTACCTCAGCTTCCCAAGTGCTGGGATTAAAGGCATGTGCCACCATGCCTGTTGGGTCTTTAAATTTTGAAGGACTGATTTTTTAAAGTTCTTTATACATTCTCGATAGTAATCCTTTATCTGAAGGACAGCTGGCAAACATTTTCTCCCACATTGTGGTTTGTCACTTCACACTTCACACTGTTGATGGTTTCTCTTGCTTTTCAGTAAAATGAGATCCCAGTTGTTGATTCTTTGTGATAGTTCCTATGCAGTCTGACTTTTATTCTTAAAGTCTTTGCCTACACCAATGTCAAGAGATTTACCTTGAACTTTACCTACAGATCCACAAAGTTTAATAATTGTCTATCAGTGTAAAGGCATAGAAAGCACACTTTTATGTATCATAGGCACACTGTAAAACTCCAGAGAAAATCTTTAAAACCCCCAACTAAGAAATACATAACATATCATGAGTCATCACATTAGAATGATGAGTCACCTCTCATAAAAAAGGAAGCCCAGAACACAATGGAATAAAACCTTTCCATTGTTAAAGTAGAAATATAAAACTTTCCATTTAGAATTTTATGTCCAGTAGAAGTAGCCTACAAAAATGAAAGTGAAACATACTTTTCTGTTGTTTTTTTGAGACAGGGTCTTGCTATGTAGTTCACCAGCGACTTGAACTCACCATGTAGCCAAAGCTGGCCTCAAACTCTTGACGATCCTCCTGTCTCAGCAACCAGAGTGCTGGGTTTACAGGAGTGAACTGGTATATCTGGCAGGAGAATACATTTTTTTGTATCACAAACCAGAGACTTTCTCCTGGAGATCTTCACCATAAGAAATCCTAAAAGAGGATTTTCAGGTTGGAAGAAATATTATATATAGATAAGCTATGACCTGTGATGAGTACCCAAAAAATGCAAACAACAGGACAATTAAGAGTTATTCTTCCATTGGGCAGAAAACATTCACTACTGTACAAATTGTAAATGTTTTGGGGTTTGGTTCTCATGCAGAAATAAACTATGTAATGGCAGGAGCACATGCTGTAGCAAGAGTTTTGTATAAAGCTGTGACTCAGATGCAGGAGTGGTCCTCACTGCTCAGCCAGTGCTGCCACATCTACTTTTGACTGTCCCCAAGGGCAGGAGGAGCCTAGGAGGTCTTGCCCGAGGACCTCCCCACGCAGCTTCCTAGCCTGGGTTCCAGGATCAAGTTGTGATACAGACATCCTCAAAACTGGACTCCAGGCTTCCCTTCCACTGCCAGCTCCTTTCAAGTAAGAAGAACCAGGGAAGAGGAGGTCAGAGAAGAGGGACCTCCTTCAGAGGACTGTCAAAGGTTTCTTCATATCAATTAATACTAATCAGATCAGTTATCTTACCATAAATTCATTGAGGATTTCTACTGTGATGCTATTGGAATGCAAGAAAATTTAAACAATGACCACCTTTTGAAATCATTATTTTTCTTTTTTAGACAGCTCAGGTACCTTGCTCTCTTGAAATGAATCTGATCAGTCCTCAATGTCTTTCTCAGTTCTTCTTCAATCTGACTGGAACAGCTCTTGTTTGCTGGTGTGGTTCTAATTGTTTTACATTTCTCATACATTCAATCACTTTATTATTATTATTATTATTATTATTATTATTATTATTATTTTGGTGCCAGGGACCAAATTTAAGTCGTAGTGCTTGCCAAGTAGGCACCTCTGCCACTGAACTAAAACTGCAACCCCTATTAAATCACTTTAATTCCTTGCATGTTTTCTGTTTAATTGTCATCTCTAAAAACTCACATGGCACTACCTTTCTGAAATCACTGCCTGTCTTCTAGCTTTTAAATGAAGTATATCTCAAAACCAAGATACCAAGTTCTCTCTGGAATGAAAATTCATTCTCTTCACCTCCATAGTAACTCCACTACATTTCTAAAAATTCACCTGTGACACCACCTCTCAGAGGCACACAGACAGAAACCATACTTGGTTTTATCTCCACACTGAGCACTAAAATCACAATTTATGTCATCCTGATACCCTCATGCATACTCCCAAGCACTGTGCTTGAGTATTAGTTTAACTATCAGATTTTCAAAGATCCATTCTTCAAACTCCTACCTAAGTCTTTCCTGCCCTCCTCCTTGTCTTTCTGGGGCTTGATGACCAGTCAGACAAGAATATTCAACACAGGGGTGTGCCAAGGATGGAGGCCTTATTAGGAAACAAAACAGTCAGGCTGTTCTGTGAACTTCAATCTTTAGGAGTATTAGTGTAACAAGAGCAAAGATGTTTTGTGTTCATATAACTGAAGGATTGTGGCTAAGGCTGGGACACCTTGGGTGATAATATATTATGGACAAGGCTTATAGAATTTAGCGTCCAGTGTGGTATAAATGAGAATTGACTGAGGACCTTGATGGAGCATCTGTAAAATCTGTGAGGTGGTCTATAACCTTGCGGGGCATGGGATGTGAAAACAGGATGGAAAGTTGCCCCTGAGTTTGTCTGACGAGAGAATGTGAGAGGCTGGAGCAGCCCTGGTCAGTCCTGGGATCCTCTAGCCAGGGCCAGGGAAGGGTTTGAGCATGCTCAGAAGGAAGCACTGGGCAGCTACCCACGGCGTCATGTGTGCTTTTTATATGTCGTGGTGGCTACGCTCAGGGAAGTGTCAGAAAAGTTTCTGAGAAACAAAAAACTGCACGAAAACAAGTAAAAAAATATTTAACCGAGTCAGGGCAGATGTGAACCCGTGGACAGGTCTGAAGTTTGCGGTGCGGGGCCAAATCCACACCGCCTCCCAGAGCAGAGCTGCTGTGCTAGCTCCCCAGATGCAGATGGAGCACAGCGCAGGAAGCGGGAAAGAGGCGGAGCTCGGGAACCGCGGGGCTCCGTGGGGAGCACTCACTCAGGGCCCAGGAAGCTCACTTCACATCACAGCACAATTTTCATCTGAGATAATTTCAAATAAGCAACCTTTAAAAAGCTCGCACTGGGGACATTAAGATGACTCCCCAGAGGCCTCTTCCCACCTGAAGAAGAGGGGCGTGGACAGCTGTCTCCTAGCCCAGATGGAGGTGAGGTTGGAGTAAATTCTGAAGACAAACCGCGCTACAAAGACTCTGAACTTAACTCACAGGAAGATCAAGAGGAAAAGATCATCCGAAAAACAAAAATCTCAGATTTTCCAACCGATGGATCAAAAGCTGAGACAGAGTGAAATACAAATAAATATGAAGAATGGCTTGCTGAATTCTCTGAGCTTCGTGAAACAAATTTAATGAATTACATAAAAATTATTCAGCACACGAAAACCCCCACTTCACAGTTGAAAGGTAAAAAGAGAAAGTGTTGAGAAAAAATAAAAAAAGATGAAAAGTAAAAATCTTACTGGATCTCAAATGAAACCTCATGGAAGGAGCGTCAGAATCTAAGTGGCCAGCAAGAGTTCTGGTGACCACAGAGGACCTTAAGTCCACCCGCCTGAGAGCTTCCCAACCTGCAGGTCACTTGGGAAGAGGGACAGATGTGCCTGGCTAGGTGAGCCCTTGCTCAGGACCCCGGGATGGTCAGCAGCTGCTGGTGAGCACTTTCACACCTGGGCATCTCCCTTCTTTCCTGTTCATGGCATCAGCTGCCTGTGCCTGTTTTTGTGGGTGAAAGGAAAACAGTTGTTTGGGTGCTGTGGAGCTCTTCCTGGCTTCCCACTGGCAGAGGCACCCCAGGGATCTTCTGTCTCCATAATCTGGACCTTGTAGGCTCAGTAGCCTGTGCCACTTGGGTGGAGTAAGAACGTTCACAATTTGGGGCCATTCGACCTCTGGCAGGACATTTGGGGCCATCGACTGGTTGTCAGTGCCATGTGGAGTGTGGTAAGTGCCTTCACAATTTGTAGCTGTTTGGACCTATTGTGGGACACATTGGGGCACTGACAGGTGTGAGAAGAGATTAAGTGGTAATAATTTTTTTCCTGGCATTTATGTTTGGAGTATTAATTTGTTTTGGTTTGCTTTATATTTCTCTTTTCATAGCCAACTTTATTCTAGAATGGGTGGTAGAGATTCAGTACCATCTGGAATTTCATAAGCCATTTGAAGCTTGGAGACATTCCAAGCTTTCTTGGGAGCCAATATATAGTTCAAGCTTATTGTACTATTTATCAGGAAAAAAGTTTAGGTGATTTCAGTTCAGTTTAGTTTATTTTTTAGTTTTTAGAGACAGGGTTTTGCTATGCAGCTGAGGCTGGCCTTGAACTCACAAGGATCCTCCTGCCTCAGCCTCCAGAGTGTGTCATGATTATAAGGGTGCACCACCATGCCTGGCTAGGAGATTTTAAAAGGACAGAGAGGGTGGTGTGTTTGAGGAGCACCATTGTAAACTGCTCAGAAATAAAAGTGATTGTGCTATTTTGCAGCTTTCCCCAAAATGTTAGTTTCCTGTGACTTAGAAATAAGTAGTTTTATTGTGAAACAACATGGTCTGTATAACTAAAAGCACTCTCTGATTTCTTAAATCTATCCTTGAAAAGATTCATTGAAATAACTTTGGCCAAGTTAATATCCATAACTGCTTTCCTCTCCTTTCCTTTTTGGACTAATGACCAGTAGAAGCAAGAGCCTCTGTGCCCATTCAGTATGCAGCTACTTGGCTAACACTGGTGAGTTTACTGAGGCTTAAATTTTTTCTCCTTCTGACTAAAAATCCTTGATTCATTTAAAACTGGCTGTGCTTCAAAATATTTGTCAATACTTTTTTGCTAAAAATTGATTTTTGTCGTCTGTCACCTCCATTTCTTAACCAAAAGAAAAAAATACAGGAAAGTAAAAGAAATCTGATGACAGTTTGTTTTTCTATTTGGTGGGTAGTATTTTTCCTAAGTGGCTTCTTTTTTCCATGCTAGAGATATTGAGGAATAGAGCCAAGATAAAACATATAAACTTCTAGCCAGACATATCTAAATTTTAGCACAATAAAAGTGTTGAAACCTGGAGTGTTGGAGTTGTTGAAGCTGAACACACATGCAGGGGTATGGCATGGCCCAGGTATGGCTGAACTGAGAGCAAGGAGATGCCAGGGGTGGGGACCTGGTTGGGCCACAGCTGAGGACACCTAGAGACTTTCTTAACTCGCAGCATGTGTTGCTTGGAGGTGTCCTTGAACCCCTCCCAAGTTCCTGCTCAGGTTTCTTGCATTTTTCACTTCAACGTTTCCTTGTTTTAAATAAATACAGGCCACCCAGGTGGTCTCTGCTAAGCCACCAGAGCTGCAAACTTGGCAGTGGTTCTTGTTCCTCCCGGAGCCCCAAAGGTCATCACTTCTCTCAGTTATTTGGGCTTCACCATGCACTTGTTTGAGAAATGAGGGATCTAGGCACACACTGCAATAGCTAAGACCCTACACTGGAGCAAGACCTTTTAAAGTAACTAAGACCTAAAATAAAAAGCATTCCTGGGCAGTGCTATTAGCGTATACCACTTGCATTCACTGCTGGGAGGGAATTGGGAAGGAACACTTATGGTAGGTTTCAGGCCTCTGTTTGTAGAGCAGACCATTCTCCTTGTGAATGAACATTCTCCCCTGAAGTTCTTCTCAGTCATAGACAAAGGGAGTTGCAGGTTGTTCCACAACATCAGAGTTGCAGAGATGTTTCCTCAAACTCAACCCTTTAACCGCAAAGACCGAGAAATAAGGCCTACGCACTGGGAATGCCGAGAAGCACGCACCACCAACTCATCGCAAGACAACATTCTGTTAATGCGCACTTAGCCTGAGCTGGACTTGGCTCAGGCAAATGCCACACACATTGAGGTGGCACAACGACTTTCCTCCATCCGTCCCTTGATTCCTATAGGCAAGTTTCTGGCACAACTCATGCTGAAATCCAGGCCTCAATTCTTAAGCAGATTCCCTTAGGACATTGAGCTTCTCTTCTAACTAGGGCTATGACCAGGGAAACACATCACCTGCCCCACCAAGGCAGTGTGAGTTTCTGTGCGGGTTGCTTAGCACTATGCCACCTAACTACCTATCACCATAAGCAACTGAGAGATCCTAAGTGCACTTCTCGATTTCCCTCAGAAACAGAGAAATCAAAGAGTGTGGTTAGCTTCACTTCTCTGTACTGAGCACGGAGCAAAACAGAATAAGCTGGTAAGCTTCTCTGGGCAGTGCTACAAGCATATAGCACCTTCCATTCAATCCTAGGAGGGAATTGGGAAGCAACACTTATGGTAGGCTTCAGGCCTCTGTTTGTGGAGCAGACCATTCTCCTTGTAAACGCACACTTCTCCCCTGGAGTTCTTCTGAGTCCTAGACAAAGGGAGTTGTGGGCTGTTCCAATGCACCAGGGCTGAAGAGAAGTTTCCTTGCACTAAGCCTTTCAACTTTTTTTTATTTAAGCCAAGAAAAAAAAGAAAAAAAAAGACATATACAACAAAGACAACAAGCAAAAGAGACAAACAAATGACTAGAATAAATACACAACAGTAACATTGCAGGTTTAAAAAACTGGACGATAGAAACTTGACAATGGTTGCAACATTGCATACCATTATCCCCAAAATGGTTACTTACATTAACAGATATAGACATGCAAAATTGATCCAATCATATGAGTATTAATTGTTCTTTCTCAATAACGAATATATTCAGCAGCATGTTCATTCTAGTTATCTTACATATACATATACACAGGTCCATATCCCTTCCTCTTCCCTTTTCTCTTTCCACCCTTTCCCTTCACAGTCTCTTCTGCTCCTTGAGCTGTTTTGACCCCCATGTAGTATTTATTATAGATTCTGGATCATATATACTTTTCCATTTCTTACACTAGGGAGACAATACGGTATTTACACATGTGGGTTTGATTTATCTCAATTATGAGTATGGTCTCAAGTCGTGACCATTTACTTACAAAAGTCTCAATGCAATCTTTAATAGCTGAGTAGTATTCCATTGTATAAAAATACCACATCTTTTTTATCCATTCTTTGATTGATGGGCACTTGGGTTGTTTCCAAAATCTGGCTATTACAAATTGGGTTGCTATAAATAGGGGTGCACAAATATCACTGTGGTATGATGTTTTCAGTTCTTCTGGGAAAATGCCCACAAGAGGGATAGCTGGGTTGAATGGGATCTCTAATCCTAGCTTGTTGAGGAATCTCCACACTGACTTCCACAGTGGCTGCACCAGTCTACACTCCCACCAACAGTGGAGAAGAGTTCCCTTTTCCCCACAGCCCCTCCAGCATTTGCTGTTGGTTTTTTTAATCTTGGCCATTCTTTCTGGGGTGAGATGGAATCTCAGTGTTGTTTTAATTTGCAATTCCCGAATGACCATTGATGTTGAACATTTTTTCATATATTTATTTGCCATTTGTATTTCTTTCTCTGAGAAGTGTGTATTCATCTCAGATGCTCATTTTTGGATTGGGTCCTTGAATTTTAGGCGCCTGATTTCTTTTAATTCTTTATATGTTTTAGATAGAAGTCCTTTGTCTGATGGACAATTGGCTATGATATTTTCCCAGTTTGTGGGTTTTCTTTTCACTCTGCTGGAGATTTCCTTTGACATGCAAAAACTTTTTAGTAGGATGAGACCCCAGTTGTTGATTCTGGGTAGTGTTTCCCGTGCAATCAGATTTTTGTTCATGAACTCTCTGCCTACTTCTATGTCATCGAGATTTTTACCTACTCTGTCTTCCAGTAAGTTTAGTGTCTCTGTCTTTATATTCAGATCTTTGATCCATTTTGACTTGATTTTAGTGCATGGTAATAGGCATGGATCTAGCTTTAGTTTACAGAATATAGAAAGCCAGTTTTTCCAGCATCATTTGTTAAAGAGGCTGTCTTTCTTCCAATGTACATGTTTGGCCCCTTTGTCAAAGATGAGGTGGCTGAATGTGTTTGTAGTTGTGGCTGTATCTTCTAATCTATTCCATTGATCCTCAGGTCTGTTTTGATTCCAGTACCATGCTGATTTTATCACAGTAGCTTTGTAGTATAGTTTCAAGTTGGGGATTGTGATGCTTCTTGCCTTCCCTTTGTTGCCCAGAATTGCCTTTGCTATTCTAGGTTTTTCTGGTTCCAGATGAATTTCAGGAATGCTTTCTCTACCTCTGTGAGGTAGGCAAGTGGTATTTTGATTGGGATTGCATTGAATCTGTATAATAATTTTGGGAGAATGGCCATTTTCACGATGTTTGTTCTTCCTATCCATGAACAGGGAATAACTTTACATTTTCTGAAATCTTCTTTGATTTCATTCTTTAGAGTAATGTAATTTTCACAGTATAGATCTTTTACTTCCTTTGTTAGATTGATTCCTAAGTATTTCATTTTTTTGGATGTTACAGTGAAGGGTGTGGTTTCCCTTATTTCTCTCTCAGTGACTTTGTTGTTTGTGTACAGGAATGCTATTGATTTTTGAGTGTTCACCTTGTATCCAGCTACATTACTAAATTTGGTTATTACTTCTAGAAGTCTTTTA
>RJWM01023710.1:0-31798 GCA_004363535.1 Dasyprocta punctata
AGGGATGGTTCAACATATGCAAATCAATAAATGTAATGCACCATATCAACAGGGCCAAGGACAAGAACCACATGATCATCACAATAGATGCTGAAAAAGTTTTGACAAAATCCAACACCCATTCATGATAAAAGCCCTACAGAAAATCAGAATAGATGGTCTCCACCTCAACCTGATAAAAGCTATATATCATAAACCAACAGCCAACATCTTACTAAATGCAGAAAAACTGAAAACTTTCAACCTAAAATCAGGAACAAGACAAGGATGTTCATTATCACCACTCCTATTCAATATAGTTCTGGAAATATTGGCCAGAGCAGTCAGACATGAGAAAGAAACAAATGGAATAAGGATAGGAAAGGAAGAAGTGAAATTATCATAATTTGCAGATGATATGATACTCTACAAAGAGGACCCCCAAAAATCCATTAGAAGACTTCTAGAAGTAATAACCAAATTCAGTAATGTAGCTGGATACAAGGTCAACGCTCAAAAATCAATAGCATTCCTGTACACAAACAACAAAGTCACTGATAGAAAAATAAGGGAAACCACACCCTTCGCTATAACATCCAAAAAAATGAAATACTTAGGAATCTATCTAACAAAGGAAGTAAAAGATCTATACAGTGACAATTACATTACTCTAAAGAAGGATATCGAAGAAGATTTCAGAAAATGGAAAGATATTCCCTGCTCATGGATAGGAAGAACAAACATCATGAAAATGGCCATTCTCCCAAAATTATTATACAGATTTAATGCAATCCCAATCAAAATACCACTTGCCTACCTCACAGAGCTAGAGAAAGCATTCTTGAAATTCATCTGGAACCAGAAAAGACCTAGAATAGCAAAGGCAATTCTGGGCAACAAAGGGAAGGCAGGAGGCATCACAAACTCTGACTTGAAACTATACTACAAAGCTACTGTGATAAAATCAGCATGGTACTGGAATCAAAACAGACCTGAAGATCAATGGAATAGATTAGAAGATACAGCCACAACTACAAACACACTTAGCCACCTCATCTTTGACAAAGGGCCAAACATGTACATTGGAAGAAAGATAGCCTCTTTAACAAATGGCACTGGAAAACTGGCTTTCTATATGCCATAAACTAAAGCTAGATCCATGCCTACCACCATGCACTAAAATAAAGTCAAAATGGATCAAAGATCTGAATATTAAAACAGACACACTAAACTTACTAGAAGACAGAGTAGGTAAAAATCTTGATGACATAGGAGTAGGCAGAGAGTTCATGAACAAAAATCAAATTGCAAGGGAAACACTTTCCAGAATCAACAACTGGGATCTCATCTTACTAAAAAGTTTTTGCATGTCAAGGAAATCTCCAGCAGAGTGAAAAGAAAACCCACGAATTGGGAAAATATCTTAGCCAATTGTCCATCAGACAAACGACTTCTATCTAAAATGTATAAAGAATTAAAGGAAATCAGGCCCCTAAAATTCAAGGACCCAATCCAAAAATGGGCATCTGAGATGAATACACACTTCTCAGAAAAAGAAATACAAACACAAAATAAATATATGAAAAAATGTTCAATATCAATGGTCATTCAGGAAATGCAAATTAAAACAACCCTGAAATTCTATCTCACTCCAGAAAGAATGGCCAAGATTTAAAAATTAACCAACAACAAATGCTGGAGGGGCTGTGGGGAAAAAGGAACTCTTCTCCACTGTTGGTGGGAGTGTCGACTGGTACAACCACTGTGGAAGTCAGTGTGGAGATTCCTCAAGAAACTAGGATTAGTGATCCCATTCAACCCAGCTATCCCACTTCTGGGCATTTTCCCAGAAGAATAGAAAACATCATACCACAGTGATATCTGTGTGCCAATGTTCATAGCAACCCAATTTGTAATAGCCAGATTTTGGAAACAACACAAATGCCCATCAATCAAAGAATGGATAAAAGAGATGTAGTATTTTTATACAATGGAGTACTACTCAGCTATTAAGAAAGATTGCATTGAGACTTTTATAAGTAAATGGACACTACTTGAGACCATACTCGTAAGTGAGATAAATCAAACCCACATGTGTAAATACCATATTGTCTCCTTAGTGTAAGAAACTGAAAAAGTATATATGATCCAAAATCTATAATAAATACTATGTAAGGGTAAAAAACAGCTCGAAGAGCAAAAGTAATTGGGAAAGGAAAAGGGGGAAAGAGGGAAGGGAAAAGGAAAAGATATAAATCTGTATATATGTATATGTAAGACAACTAAAACGAACACACTGCTGAATGTATTTGTTATTGAGAAAGAACAATTAATACTCATAAGATTAGATCAGTTTTACATGTCTGTATCTGTTAATGTAAACAACCATTTTGAAGATAATGATACACAATATTGCAACCATTGTCAAGTTTCTATCATCCTGTTTTGTAAACCTGTAATATTACTGTTGTGCATTTACTCTAGTCGTTTGTTTGTCTCTTTTGCTTTTTGTCTTTGTTATATGTGTCTTTTTTTTCTCTTAAATAAAAAAATAAAATAAGTAAAAAATCAACCAATAACAAATGCTGGAGGGGTTGTGGGGAAAAAGGAACTCTTCTCCACTGTTGGTGGGAGTGTAGACTGGTGCAACCATTGTGGAAATCAGTGTGGAGATTCCTCAAGAAACTAGGATTAGAGATCCCATTTGACCCCACTATCCCACTTCTGGGCATTTTCCCAGAAGAATTAAAACATCATACCACACTGATATTTGTGCACGCATGTTTATAGCAATACAATTTGTAATAGCCAAATCTTGGAAATAACTCAAGTGCCCATCAACTAAGGAATGGATAAAAAAGATGTGGTATTTTTATACAATGGCATACTACTCAGCTTTCAAGAAAGATTGCATTGAGACTCTTATAAGTAAATGGACATGAGTTGAGACCATACTCATAAGTGAGATAAATCAAACTCACATGTATAAATACCGTATTGTCTCCCAAGTGTAAGAAACTGAGACAGTATATATGATCCAAAATCTGCAACAAATACTGTGTAAGGGTAAGAAACCACTCAAATAGCAAAAGTAATTGGGAAAAGGAAAAGGAAGAGAAAAGGAAAAAGACATAAATCTGTGTATACATATATGTAAGAGAACTAAAATATCTATAATGCTGAATGTATTAGTTATTGAGAAAGATTGGTTAATACTCATATGATTAGATCAATTTTACATATGTATATATGTTAATGTAAACAACCATATTGAAGGTAACGATACACAATATTGCAATCATTGTCAAGTTCCTATCATTTTGTTTTGTAAACCTTTAATATTACTGTTATGGATTTGCTGTTGTCGTTTGTTTGTCTCTTTTGCCCTTTGTCTTTCTTATATGTGTCTTTTTTCTCTTAAATAAAAAAAAGCTGTTAGAGAAAGGAAACAGATGTCCTATAAAGGAAAGTCCATTAGAATCACGACCAGCTTCTCAATACAAACCCTGAAGTCAAGAAGAGTTTGGAGCAAAATGCTTCAAGCCCTGAGGAAAAAACAACTTCCAACTCAGATTGATGTACCCTGCAAAACTATCTTTCAAAATTAATGGAAAAACAAGGTACTTCCATGAAAAAGAAGAATTGAAAAATTCCATGTCCACCAAAGCAACTCTATAAAGATTATGGAAAGATGTTCTAGACATAAAAATGACCACAACTCTCATAACAACAGCTGAAAGAAACCACTAGGCAAGGTAAGCAATTAAACAGGGGAAAAGCTTGGAACCAACAACAAGAAAATAACATAACAAAGAAATGTCAATCTATATCAGTTATAATCATCGATGTAAATGGCCTCCATTCATTAATCACAAGAGACAGATTGGCAGAATACAACAAGAAACAAGACTGAACAATACGCTCTAAACAAGAAACACATTTAACTCAAAAAGAAACCAATAGGCCAAAAGTTAAAGGATAAAAAATAATACTCCAAACAACAGGAACCCAGAAAAAATCAGGGGTAGCTATTCTGTTTGCAGATAATGTGAACTTCAAATCAACAATGATCAAAAGAGGTAAAGAAAATCACTACATACTTGTTAGGGGAAAAATTCAAGAGAGAGAAATAACAATCATAAACATATATGCACCAAATTCAAGAGCACCAATGTAAGATAAATATTAATGTAAGATAAATATTAATAGACATGAAAAATCAAATAAACAATAACAATTATAAAAGGGAAACTTAACACTCCATTGTCACAAAGAAATAGATCAACTACACAAAAGACCAGAAAAGAAATAACAGAACTGAACCAAACTTGTGAACTAGTGGACTTAGGAGATGTTTTCAGAGTGTTTCAACCAACAACATCAGAATACACATTCTTTTCAGCTGAACATGGTATGTTCTGTAAAATAGACTATATACCAGGCCATAGAACAGGCTTAAGTAAGTGCAAAGGAATCTATATTATTCCGTGCATATTATCTGACCATAGTGCACTGAAATTGGTAATTAATGAGAAAGGAAACTGCAAAATGTCCATAAACACCTGGAAATTAAGTAACACCCTCCTGAATGTGTCACAGATGAAATTAAAGAAGAAATTTAATAATATCTACAATGAAAGGAAAATCTAAATATGACATACTAGAACCTGCAGGACATGAGGAAAGCAGGCCTTTGAGGGAAATTCATAGCAGAGAATTCTAACATCAATATGCAACTCTGCAGGCTTCGTAATGGAAGATTCTGAAGAACCTTGCTTAAACTCCCCAGTGAATCACTCACAATGAGGTCAGCAGCTACAGTGATGTGAGGACACAAAGGTGTCTAAAAAAGAGGCCCCTGCAGTGAGTGAGGAGCTGAAATGTCTTACTAACAGCCCTGAGCCACCTCACCAGCATATCCTGCATCAAATGACTGCTACCTGCGGGTCAAAACGACCTTTCATTTTTTGTTTTTGTATGGCTCATTTAGCAAGCACTACACATTAGAAGCCAGTTAGATATATTATTTTGAGTCATGTAAGCAATGACAGAATGAACACATGGGTAGGAAGGAACCAAAGTTAGTATTTTTATTATTATTTTTCTATCCTTTCCCATTTCTGTGACTGCTACCCAAACTATTATCCTGCTTATACCCAATGTCACAATTGTGGACTATATAGTTACTCAAACTCCCTGTGCTGCAGCTCTCTCATATATAACTAAGGACAGTAACCACATCTAGCTAATGGAGACACAGTTTAGACTCAATTACTTAATGTATGAAAATCAGTTATAACAAAGAAGCACATATATTGTTGTCACTGAGGATGGCTGTGGTACTTTTCAGAGGAGCTGTGGTCCTTACTTTGCCTGTTGCTTCCTGGCTCCAGTACAGATCCCTCAGCCTACTGGCACAGATCCTTCATCGCACTGGAGTAGACTTTCTAGCTTCCAGCACTGACCTTTGGACGTCCTTAGAACACATCTATGAAACAAACTTACATAGACATTATCATGGGCTCTAGGTCTTCATCTGAACTCATATAGAACATTGCCATGGGATTCTGGCTTTCAATTGGATATTTTTGGTCTTTAGTTTGGACAGATTTCTTGCACTTTTGGTTTTTTTTTTTTTTTTTTTTGATGTTTGACTCTTTGCGTGCCTACTGTAAAATAATTCTGTAAATTATGTGTCCTGTATTAAATTATTTTACCTTGCAAACCCTGAATACAACACAACCTAATGCCGCATCTCAAGCTTCTAGAAAAAGAAGAGCAAGTCAAGCCCAAAGCTCATACAAGGGAAGAAATTATAAAGGTCAGAGCAGAAATTAACCCAATTGAAACTAAGAAACCAATACAAAGAATTAATGAAACAAAACGTTGGTTCATTGAAAGAGTAAACAAAATCAATAAACCTCTAGCCAACCTTATCAAGAAAAGCATAGAAAAGAACTCAAATTTACACAATGAGGAATGAAAAGTGTGAAATCACTACAGACTCTGTGGAAATTAAGATGATAATCAATATCTACTTTGAAAATCTTTACTCGCACAAGCTGAAAAACACTGTAGAAATGGACAGATTCCTAGAAATACATGAATAACCAAAGCTGAATTAAGAAGTCATAAAAATTTGAATTAACCCAATATTAGTTGATGAAATTGAAAATGTAATTTAAAACTTACCAAGAAAGAAAATTCCAGGTACTGATGGATTCATGCTGAATTCTACAAGAAATTTAGAGAACATTTAACACCAATACTCCTCAAACTCTTTAATGAAATTGAAAGGAAAACAATTCTCCCTAATTCATTCCAGGAGACAAGTATTACGCTAGTAACAAAACCAGATAAAGACCCAACCAAACAAGATAACTATAGATCTTTTGAATGCAGATGCAAAAATCCTTAATAAAATACTACCTAACAAAATTCAACAAATCATAAAGAACTTTCTACACCATGACCAGGTGGGATTCATCCCAGGAATGCAGGGATGGTTCAATATACACGTGTCAATACATGTAATACACCTTGTCAACAGAACTAATGACAGAAATCTCCTGGTCATCTCGATAGATACAAAAACAGCTTTTGATAAAGTCCAACACTCATGATAAAAACCCTACAGAAAATTGGAATAGATGGTCTTTACCACAATCTGTTATATGCCATCTATGATGAACCAACAGCCAATATCATACTAAATGGACGAAAACTGAAAACTTTTACTCTAAAATCAAGAACTAGATAAGAATGTGCATTCTTATCACTCCTAATCAATATAGTGCTGGAAACATTAGCCAGTGCAATTGAAGAAGACAGAGAAATAAATGGAATAAGAATAGGAAAGAAAGAAGTTAAATTATCATTATTTGCAGATGACGTGATAATCTATGTAGATAATCCCAAAATCCCCACCAAAAGACTACTAGAGTTAATAACCAAATTCAGCCGTATAACTGGATACAAAGCCCACACTCAAAACTCAATAGCATTCTTGCACACAAACAACAAACTCACTGAGAAAGTAATTAGGCAAACAAAATCTTTCACAGTAGCATACAAAAAAATAAAATACTTAGGAATCAATCTAACAAGGAACTTAAAAGTTCTATATACTAGAAAATTACAGTGCTTTGAAAAAGGAGACTGAACAGGATACCATAAAATGGAAAGATAAGTCATGGTCATGGATAGAAAGAACCAACATTGTGAAAATGGCCATACTCCCAAAACTGTTGCAGATTTAATGTGATCCTGATAAAAATATCATTATCACCTCTCACAAATCTAGAGAAAATTTTCCTAAAATTCACTTGGAAACAGAAGAGACCTAGAGTAGCAAAGGCAGTGCTGGGCAACAAAGACAAGGCAGGAGAAATCACAATCCCTGACTTGAAATTATATCACAAAGCTACTGTGATAAAATTAGCATGGTACTAGCCAAAAACCTGAGGACCACTGGAATAGATTAGAAGATGCAGATGTAACTACAAGGACACTCAACCACCTTATATCTGACAAAAAGGTCAAATATGTTCACTGGAAGAAAGGCAACCTCTTTATTAAATGGTGCTGGAAAAATTGGCTTTCCACATGCCAAAGACTAAAACTACACCATGGCTATCACCATGCACCAAACTTAAGTCAAAATAGGTCAAAGATCTAAATATTAAAACAGAAATATTATGGAAGACAAAGTAGGCAGAAACCTTGAATACATAAGGCTAGGCAGAGAGCTCATGAACAAAACCCAAACTGCACAGGAAGGGAAGTACTTCAAAGAATCAACAACTGAGATCTCATCTTACTGAAAAGATTTTGCGCATCAAAAGAAATCACCAACAGAGTGAAAATACAAGCCACAGAATGGGAAAATATTTAAGCCGACTGTCCCTTAGATAAAAGATTTCTACATAGAACATATAAAGAATCAAAAACAACCAGGCCCCCAAATTCAAAGACCCAATCCAAAAATAGGCATCTCAGATGAAGAAATACAAATGGCAAATAAATGCATGAAAAAATATTCAGCATCACTAGGTATTTGAGAAATGCTAACTAAAACAATACCAAGATTCCATCTCAATCCAGAAAGAACAGCTAACATCAATACATCAACCAATAACAAGTGCTAGCGGGTCTGTGAGGAAAAAGGAACCCTTCTCCACTGTTGTTAGGAGTGTAGACTTGTACAACAACACTGAAAATCAGTGTGGAGATCCCTCAGAAAACTAGGTTTGAAGATCGCATTCTATCCATCTATTTCCCTTCTGAGTATCCTCCCATAAGAATTGAAAATAACATACCATGGTGACATATGTGTACCCATATTTATAGCAGCACAATTTGTAATAGCTAAATCTCAGTAACAACCCAAAAACCCATCAACTGCAGAACGCATGAAAAAGATATGGTATTTTTATACAACAAACTATGACTTAGTTATAGAGAATTATAAACTCGAAGCTTTTATAGGTAAATGAATGCAACTAAAGACCATACTCATAAGTGAAACAAATCAGACTCACATGTATAAACATCATATTGTCTTGATAGTGTGAAAAACTGAAATAGTGAATAGGATCTAAAATGTACAATAGCTATTGGGCTGGAAATACAGCTCAGAGGAACAAGTCCTTGCCTGGCAAGTGCGAGTTCATGAGTTCGATCCCTAGTACCAAAAATAAATAAATAAATAATAAATAAATAAATAATGAAATGTATAACAGCTATTGTGAAAGTGAAAGGGGAAGAAACTGCTCAAATAGGAAAAAATATACATATGATAGATAATTATACTACTAATCTCTGATGGTTCATCAAAAAGAACAGTTTGTGCTTTCATCATTTGATCATTTATTTATGCCTCTATTTTGTAATCTGAGCAACTACTTTGAAGATAACAATATAGAATATACTAACTATTGTTAAACCCCTATTGTGTTGTTTTGAAATTATGTGTCATAATTTTTCTATTTTTTCTTTTTAAAACAAAAGAAAATATGACAATACAATTGTTGAATAACAAAAATGACACAAAGTGTAAGTGAAAGTACCCCAAAATAAAATCTTCTATTTTGACATTTAGGTGAACTATTTCAATCATCCAATTATAAATGGGCAGATTTACATGAAGATAAAAATAACATTTAAGGGATCACAACATTTTTACATTCACTAGCAGTGAAAAATGTGTCTTGCCTGTTTCTCCATCAAGTTACTTTTTTGTTGTTGCTGTTGTTAGATTAAGGATGCATGCATGTATGTGCATACATGTTTAAATAAAGTCTGCGTTAATCACTTTTGGTATATAAAAATTTTAGTATGTTCTAAATGTTTTTTTTCCTCAGTACCAAATACAATGCTACTTCAGAAATGGATAAAGAAGTGGTTATTCAGATTTTTGCTTCTAAAATTTCTTCAACCTTTGTTAAATGGGAATATCTACCTGAATTAAATTAGGTTATATCCTAATTAGTTAATTCATGTTCTTATTTCTATGACAGTAAACATGTATTTCCCTCATACTTTGCATGTTTAAGTATCCATTTTTTCATTCAAAACTCTGTTTTTGAAGTTTACTATGTCACTGCACTATGAGCTCTACACACTATAGGCATAAGACAAACAATCTGTACTCTCACAAAAATTTCCATTATCTGGAAAAGGAATCTGTTGAGCAAGCAAGCATGCATGGGACAAGTATCTGTTCATCAGCACCATCCAGGTTTGACCAAGTGTCATTGCAGTTGTGCTCTCCACCAATACCCAACATTCACAGAACAGCAAATGAACACTGCAATTACCTGGTCCAGTACAACATCTGGGATGGAACTTGTTTCATTTTTTTTGCCTCCTTCACAATTTGTTGTGTTGAACAATATTTTTTTTTGAGATCTTCACTTCTTTTTATTGGTTTTAATGATTTCAAGTAGGATAAATTGAGGAGTAAAAGCGGAATACAAAAGGCACAAAATATAAAAAGTATTTTCAAAATGAAGAACTGATAAGCTTGTGGAAGCCCCAGTAACCACTACTCCTTTTTCTTTTTAGATTCTGAGAAAATTGAGAAATAATTCTCATCTCCAGTCTTTTTGCAGGTCAATGTAAAAACTGTTACTTGGGCATGTTAATTGAAGCAGTAATTGGGCTATTTTCTATTCTACAATACCAGATGGGAAGGTTTTTCCACAGTTTTTGTACTACAAAAAAAAGGAAATTCGTAGCATGTTTTGGCAGGAAAATCATAATACAGTAGGATTCAAGAGGTATGGTCAAGACCTGACTTTATCATCACTGGATGTCTCCCAGAGGGCAAAACACTATTGCTCTATCTACATGTTAGAACCATGAGTAGAAGAAAATGAATGAAGGTAAGAGTAGAGTCAGTGTGTAAGTATGTTCTATGCCAATGTTAATTTCTCAATTATTTAGTGAACAATGTCCATATATCATGAGATCTGGAGAAAGGTCACAAAGGATGATAAGCTGCAAAACAGATCATTCAAGACAGTCATAAAGTAGAGGGATTATGAGCAAGGATTTTGGGAAGAATGGGGCATGAATTTGAGGTTTGATTTGCTGATTAATGAGAAGCATTGAATCTGCTTTTATGAGGCTGCTAGTTCTCAAAGTTTTTTTTAAAATAGAAAGTATACAGACCACTTTTTTAGAGGTGATATGAAAAGTCAATAAAATGATAAATTTAAAAAATTCATTACAGTGTCCAGAAAAGAGACTATGCCTCACAAATGTCAGTCACTAGTTTTTGGTAGTTAGAGGAACTGAAATACATACAGGCACAAAGTAAGAAAAATTACATTTTAAGCAAAGCAGAATCATGAAAGAAGATATTTTTAGTGCAAAGAGGCCTAATGGAGTGCACTTCTTAGACAGACACTGGCCCTTCTCTTCTACTAAGCAGATGTGACTGCTTATTATAGGAGCAAGAGATCTCTCTCCAGTACCCTGCTATGCCCACCAGACTCCTTCTCGAGGATTTGGTCATGGAAAATAATACTAGTAATAGAGTCAATTGTAGAAAACTAGATACAGACACAACAATACAGAAAATCTTGTAGGAAAACCAAATATATTTCTTTCAGAGGAAGTGCTTTCTATTGTGTGCTTATTTATTTCAAAGAAGGAAAGAGGGCACTGATAGTAAAAAAAATTTTAATTCTTCACAGATTTCAAAATTCATTCTTAAACAGAAATAACTTATTTTGGAGTACCTTCTTTAGTGAATTTTTCACTTCCTTGTTCCTTAAGGAATAGATTAATGAGTTCAGCATGGGAGAGACAATGTTATTTAATATCTGTACTACAGCACCAAGCAGGGGCTTGGGAGTGCGCTGCAGATAGATGATGATCACAGGTCCATAGGCACAGAGGATTGCGGTGAGGTGGGCGCTGCAGGTGGAGAAAGCTTTCTGCCTGCCTTCGACTGAACGGATCCTCAGAACGGCAACCCCGATGTGTGTGTAGGAGACACAAACACTGAACAAAAGCATTAAAGCCAGAAGGCCAACATTAATGGAACACACTCTCTGGGCCAAGGAGCTGTCGTTACAAGCCAGTGGTAAAACCGCAGGAATGTCACAGAAGAAGTGGTCCACCTCTCTGGGCCCACAGTAGGTTAACTGAAAGGTGAGGGAGGTCAGGGTGGTGGCCTGAAGACAGCCTATCAAGAAGGCTACCGTGACCAAGCTGACACAGACTTCAGGTTTCATGATGAGCATATATCTTAGTGGGTGACAGATGGCAACAAAGCGATCATAAGCCATCACAGAATAGAGGCAGCCTTCAGCGGAGCCCAGAAAATGATAGAAGAAGAGTTGTGTGGCACATCCCTCATAAGAGATGGCTCGGTTCTGGCCAGAGAGATACAGTAGCATCTTAGGACAGGTTACAGATGGGAACAGCATGTCAAAAATAGACAGAAAGCCCAAGAAAAAATACACGGGGGTATGAAGGGTAGAAGAAGATATGATTGCAATAAAAATGAGTAAATTTCCCAGCAGGGTGAAGAGGTAGATGAAGGAGAAGATGACAAAGAGCACAGGCTCCAGTCCATCTGTCTGAGGTATCCCCAGTAGAATGAACTCATCTAGCAGCGTGTGATTTCTCATATTCCTGGGAGAGTGGCCTTGGTTTTCATAAGAGACAGGAAGACACGAATGCAGAGGCTAATTTTTGACATATATACTATCTGTACATTCATTGTCACAAATTTTTGTTTTCAGATAAATATGACGTTGAAAATAAGAGTCAGGAAGTCTTCCAAAGATGTATCAAGCTAGTGAAGCACATGTGTGACTTAATATCTTGCAAAATATTCCTTCAAAAATATGAAAACAAAGAAAAATGAAACATTAGCATGGTGAAAAAAATGGTTGAACCAAGAAAATAAAGATCTCAATATAAACAGGAACAGCATTTAATTACCATCCTTTAACCTGAATGCTCTAAGATAAACAAATTTGAAAGGGTGAATCTTGTTTCCCTTTCAGAGCACTGATAGTTACTCAAAAATGTTGCCCAATACCCATAATATTCTTAAGTGGTCAATTTGGGCACTCACGGTGGTCTGTTACAAAGCACAATGAGTAGTGGGACTTGGGTTGTATTAATATCATTTTTATTGTATATATTACTTGGTTTGATGATTTTCTTACATGAAAATGTTCATTTTCTTGAAAAACAGTATGAAATTTGGTTGTTATCATAGGGCTTTAAATTATTTAGAAATTAGCCATCTAGTTGTATTATGCACTTTTAAGCTTTCAGTGAAGTCACGTCATAAGAAAATTGAAAATGTGAGATATTTAATTTTTATTAAAATTAGATTGTTTGAATTGTTAGGGTAATGAAATTAAAATCTTTCAATTCCATAACATTTTAGGGGAGGGAAGAGAAGGGAAATGGAAAGTAAAAGGAATTAAGATATGTTATGAAAATGTACCAACACCTCAAGGTGAATGTAATCATTATATACTGCAGTTAATTAGTATGTACTAATATTTTTTCGTAAAGTTGAAAGTTTTATTTAAAATATTGCTTTGGTAGTAACACTTAACGTGAAACCTATCCTCTTAATAGATTAACAAGTGCACAATGCAATACTGGAAACTATAGGCACAATATTGTGGACTACTAGAGTGTACTCATCTTATTACACTTAAATTTTGTATCCATTGATTAGTAACTTACCATTTCTCCTTCCCCTCTACCCAAGACAATCACCATCCTGCTCCTCACTGCTTATTTTGTTTCAATAGAAGGTAAGTAAATGTGACACTCTGAAATTACCTCTGGGGTGTGCTGCGTTTGGCTGTCACAATGTTTGCATTTAGAGGTTCTTGGGAATCATCCAAGAAGAAATGATGTTTCTACTTTGTTTTACTGGTGGGGGGGGCTACACAGTATATGAAAATTGTCCAATTATAAATGCTCTGTCTTTTAATTTTAATTCCTGATCAATGTCTCTTATCTTCCTTTATAATTCATAGTTACTGATTGATAATTTTACCTTCCAGAAAATTGAAGGTAGTAAATTACCATTAGCTATCTATATATACACAAGAAATTCTGATGGAATTTAGTTTAGCTTCATTAAGTTTCAGGGCTCCTGAGAGTAAAGACTGTAATTTACCATTGAATAACAGCATTCACCACTTTCTTCTGAATAGTTGGCATTTAAATATTTGTTAGATGTACTAGTGAAAGAGTGAATGAATGAAGAGTTGTTAGTTAATTTGTGACCATATTTTTACTACAAGTTCTGTGAGAAACCATACCTATTTCTTTTGGGACCAATATAATTTATTTGTTATTTAAATCAAAATTTTACATGCTCTGAAATGATGCTTTCTTTCTTAGATAATTTTAATAGTTTTTTTTTAATTAGCCCTAGCACATTACTGCTGCATCTGCTGTTAGGCAGAAACGAATGCACCTTTCTTTGATGATTCAAATGAAATACAAATATTTGTCTCAGTCTGGGATAAAATATGAAGAAATAAGTTGAATTAGAAATCTAATGACCAAATAAAACTCTGATTTCTTTCATGTGAATATGGATCAGTAGTTCATAATTTCTGAATCTCAGCTTCCCATCTTTAAGGAAGCAGAAAGCATTCCCTGAACTCGTAACCTCAATCAAACCAGCTAAGATTTATCATCTCCACTTAGGGCAGTTTTATGAGTTAGGGATCAATATTAATGAAGGAAGAATACTAGGGGTAAAATAGGAAATCTCATGCCATGCCGTTGAATTTTATCTTTCTTTCCATATTCTTCATCTGTGTCCCATAATCTATATTTTGGCATCCACCACTATAACTGTGCTCCATGAATGTGGGTAGGATAGGCTAAAAATTGTGTTTGATACATAGTGGGTACCCACAAAATGTTTTTAAATCAGGCAATATTTACCTTACAGAACTGATGTAAGATAAATATGGTGATGCATCAAAATGATTTTGTTACAAAATATGGTGCTCTTTAGTGGTTCATTATTAATAGAGTTATTGTAAGGTTTCTATGCTAAAGAATTTGGGAAGTTGCCTGCATGGCAGTGGTAGCCAATTACTTAAACCCAACTGAGAACACTTACAGAGACAGGAGAAGGCCAGGACAAAATAGAACTAGTGGTCATGCCTTGAGCAATGCTACATTTTAAGAGAATATAAAGGAAAGAGAAGTATTTAAGAAAAAAGTGTTTCTATTTTCCAGTGGATTAGAATGATAATTAGGAGAATATCTTTTATGCATCTTTGTTTCATAAAAAACTATTATTTTCTCCATATCAAGTAGTATATCCAGCTAATTTTAAGTCTGAAATCACCGTGCAGTACTTGGAACATGAATGGAACAAAGAAAAATAAAGTCCTACGTTCCCACATGCTGAGTGTGTGACAGTGAATGGGGAAAAGATTCTACCAGCACATCAAGGAGGGAGGAGGCCTGGGATGGTGCTTTCTGGCAATCTTTGCTTTTTGGATCTCCAGAATTAGAGTAAAATTTGAGGAAGCTTAGAGAGAAGCTCTGTGCACTTACGTGATCAAAGAGGTCATGACTGACCCAAAAAATGAAAGCAAGCATTTTTCCCATCCTTTCATCTTCAGTTCTGTCTGCAGAGCTATGGTTCTCTCCATCCAAAAGTGCCTTGTGTCTAGCAGCCTTAGAACTGAGCTTGGTTTCTCTGGCTGCAGGCAAGAAGTGGCCTTCTTTTTCACTCACAATCACATAGGAAGAGGATTCTTGACATCTACTGGCTGGCCTGCCACCCAGAGTGAATTCCTCTGGGTTAGAAGAAGTGAAATTATCTATCTTTGTGTGGCTTTAAATGCTGTCATGGTCCCTTTGGAGCTTCGTACATGACATATACTTAGACAGAGGGAGCAGAAACCCTCTGAGAATAGGGACCAATTAATATATTGAGAGTTTTGGAGGTACAAAATAGAGCACAGTAATCAAGGCAATCTTTAATCAGAGAGCATGTGAATCCCTCCTGACCAGCATATCTTTCTGTTTTGGGTAGATATCTCATTTACCCATTTTCTTCTCAACATCTCAAGGACTTGCTGCCATATCTGTCAGTTTTTCAGTTGCTACTGATTAGTTTGCCTCTTGTATTTGGGAAAGAAATTGTAACAAAATGCAATTAGTACCCACCTTAGACTCTGAAGATCGGTGTAGGACCTTGCCCAAGCAAATGGTCTTCTCTGACCCATTATATGAATGCAGTTACACCAGTATTTCATAGGATGGTTGTGAATTAAAAGAAATAATGCTGATAAATTTTCAGATATACTATATGTTCCTGTGATGGTAATTACTTTTCAGAATTCGATAGCTCGCTGGTTTGCCATCACTTTCACTTCACTGTTAGAAGTCTCTTTTTTCCTCCTGTTTCCCACCTTCTCTTCCCAATTTGAAGACAAATTGGCTCATTTTTCTTTTCATGTTTCATCTGTTTTATGGTTTCATCCTGTTCATTTTAACTATAAGTAGTTACAGAGTAAAAGACAGTGAATAAGAAAAGCATAACAAACTAAAACAAAATCAATGTCATAACGGGAACTAAGACAAATAGTAGCAACAAGTCTGATAGGTAAAACAGAGGAAAAGGGAGGAGGAGAGATGAGGGGAAGGGAACTAGAAAACAAAACAAGATGTAATATGTACAGGTAACCATTCCTCAAGATGACTGTAAACTGCATGAATTGCAAACATACTAATGAAATAAAATTAAATTTTAAAAATATGTCACTAGACTTTAAAAAATGTTAGAAATCTCAGAATCATTTTAATGAGAATGGCTAGCCCTGCATCAAAATTTAAATGACCTATGGTTTTTCAGATTCTCAGGATTCAACCAGGCCAATTCAACAACAACAACACCAAAAAAAAAAAAAAAAAAAAAAAAAAAAAAAAAAAAAAAAAAAAAAACAGGAAGCCCACCTTTAGAAATCGCCTACTTGTGATGACTGTCTTAAAAATCAATTTTATTTAATCATTGACACATACAAACAAAAGAGTTATTATTTGTCCATTTTACCAATTTTGACATAGACTCAGTCATTACCCAAGATTCCACAACCATTAAGTGCTAGATGTAGGGATGAGACCCAGGCTATTAGCATACAAGTTCTCAGACTCAAGTCTATGAGAGCATCACGTAGATTACAGTCCATCAGAACAAGGTTCCTAGTTTCCTACACAACTTTTTGAACTATGGATAACCAATGTCTGCCCTTTGGTAGCCCACAGAGATTTGCACCATAAGTTTCATCCTGCCTATACCCTTTGGTACTCGCTTATGCTTTTTGATATTTTAAAGAGAACATTTGCTCATAATCAATGAAAATTTTTATCACTGCACGATAGTCAACAACCTCGAAGCTAGTTCTGATAAATAACTAAACAGTTTTGGAATGAAAGGATTATTCTTTTTTGAAAGTAGTTTATGTTACCATGTAAAATATTTAGCACTGGTTTCTAACAGAAATTAAATATGTCATACTTTCATAGCCTGTCCCTAACTTACAATTGTTCAACCTAATTTTTTATTTTATTGCAGTGTGAAAACAATACACATTCCAAGGAAACCCTACTTCAGGTTTGCAATTTTGATCTTTCCCAGAGTTGCAATACACATATGATACTACCTAGTGATGATGGCAGTGAGCTCCTAATGCACCACACTGTCACAGGGGTGCACAATTCATAGTCTACAGTGACTGTGTGGCTACACTGGGGTGTTCTATAAGATAGCTGAGCTAAACACATTTTCAATTTACAGTATTTTCAATTCACAATTAGTTTATACATTAAAAACCTCTTTGTATGTGTGTGTGTTATATATTTCATGTTTATGTATTTGGTATTTTTGAGCATTTTGGATTTCTTATTTTGAGATTAGACGTGTTCAACAGGTGAAGTACATGAAAACGCTCTAATATCCAAAACTAATCTTGAAATCTGAAACACTTTTGGCCCTCAGCATTTTGGAAAATATGTAAATAGTTAACCTAAGGGATAGCAATTAGATTGTTTATTTAGTTATTGTTTCTGCCTAATAATAACATAGATTGATTCATCACGCTTCATACATGTAATCTTAATGCAGTTCTTTCTTTTTTCTCTCTTTTTTATTGTGACAAAGACAAATAATAAAATTAACCATTTCAATGATTTTTAAGTGTATAGTCTGTGGCTTTAAGTACCATTCCCTTGTGCAACAATTACCCACCATCCATTTCTAAAACTTTATCTTGCCTGAACTTTTAAGCCCAAATACAGCTCTTAATGGGTTTAGTTTCTTACTTTATGTTTACTTACTTTATATGCCTTTTATATTTTAAATTTCTCTGAATATATAAGTACTTTTCCATGTAATTAGAGTTGATATAACACATGTCAGTCTGTTGTTGTCTTGGACTTTTTGGCCTTCCATGCATGTAGTTATGGAGACCATGCTAATGACAGGATGGACACTGCCATTTCTTGGCAGTTCCTCTTGGACAGAATGGAAGAGAAATCTGGGATCAGGTCTCCTGCTTCTGTAACTACAGTTGCTGTAAAGACAGTTCTCTGAAGCTGGTTTTCCAAGGCAAACCTGGCTCTTCCTGCTTGTGGTTGGTCAAGGTGGTTTCACAGATGAACTCAGAGACCAGCACTCTTTGATTTGTTCTTATTTGTTCAACCATTTTCTTCTGTGGAATTAACAATTCATGCTGAGGTCATTGAGAAATCCCAGCCTCAGCCAGGTTTACTATTATCTGTTCTTTCCCTATAAAGCTCCAATCTTGTCCTTTGTACCTTAAAATCATTTTTCCTTTGCTTTGGTGTGCTTCTCTTGGGATGTCCTTAAAATCCTCCAGAAATGACCTAGTCTTAAGGCAGGATTATTTTAAATCACAGACAGCATCATGACATGGATCTCAATAGATAAGGACTGAGATCTCCGCTTCTCTCTTCTAATCAAAGCTGTTGGCCTCCAGTAGCTTTTCTCATCTTCTGCCCATTACCAGCTCAAAAGACTGTAGTTAAATGTCAGAGGCAGCACTGATCAGCCTCAAGAATCCTTTCCAGAAAAGCTGCTCCTATCCTGAATTCTAGGTCATATACTTGGTACCAATGACTTACTCTTCTCATACACAGAAAGAAGTGACATATGACAACCTTAAGTGGCAGCCTGGTTCACTAAAAGTCTTTGACCTGTGCTACATGAAGCACATTGCAATGGGACAAGAACATATTATGCTTGTAAACTGAAAATGGAAGTACTTACTGTATTAAGAATGCAATATTTTTTTAAAAACAAATTTGTGATTTAATAAAATAATTGTATAAAATTTAGAAATAGTTTTATAAAATCATTAAGAGCTTAATCTGAGTTGACCCCTCAGCTAAGTTCATCTAAGTATATTATATCACTTAACTTTTGAAACAATCACATCATAGGCATTGCTATATCAATTGTTCAGAAGAATTTGAGGCAAGCAAGTAGATGAACTAAAGACATCATTTAAAAACAACAAAGCTGTACTCGTGCAGGTGAAAATCATTTGAGTCAGGCTAAAAGAGTTACAGTAAATGTTTACTTTGCATCTGACCTTGTCCTAAACAGTTTAGATTTATTAACTCACATTGTTCTTGTGTCAGCCTTTCTGACTGCTCAGCACGGTGTTGGTCCTTTTATAATCAGTTGCATAAGCATGGAAAACAAGCTACATGAGCTACCAAAGCAAAGCAAAATGGATACCATCTACTTTTGCCATATTTTCAAAGATTCAGCCTGAGTCAATTTTATTTTTAAACTAGTGTTCTATCAGACCCTTTGCGATTCGCGCTCATGTTTCATCCCATGTTGTCTTAGCTCCTGTAGTCAAACTGAATGCCTGCACTACTAAGAATGTAAGCCTAGCATCCCGGTATTACTTTGTTAAACTAAGGTAATTAGTTTAATTCTGTAGCTTATTATATTCTCTGAATTATAAAATGAGAGTTGATGTGACCCAACCTTTCTTATTCCACCTCAATCCCAATTTCTCTTACATCAGCTTTCAGTTGTACCTCAAAACAGAATTACAGTTAATTGCTTTGACATCTTATCCACATGGGCTCCTTGGGTCTCCCTATTCTGCTGTTGGATGACTCTGTTAGAGTCCAGTACACAGCTCAGTGAAATAATGGCCCCACACTCAAGAATTAGATTGTTGGGGTCTGAATGAGTCCTCTCCCTGTCTCCATATTTTCTTACCTTCATGGTAAACTTTGAGGGTAAAGTTAGTACTGTAATACATGACCTACCTTGAGGCTGCAAATGAGTATTCTTACAAAACAAAAAATGGGTAAAAAGCTTTTTATTTTGAGTCAGATTCTTGCTAAGTTGCTATGTTGCCTAGGCTGAACTGTAACTTGCTATCCTCCTGCCTCAACCTATCAGAATGCTGGTAGAAAAATCTTTATATTAAGAAAATGCTCATTTTGCTAATACTGTTTTGTTGAATCATCTCTAAAATGTTAAATTCCACATCAATGTCTGAATTTATTCTCCTGTGAATTGTGAGGAATATTTTTGGTAGCACTCGGGCTTTTCTTTTTATTGATACTTTTGAACTGAACTCAGGATTTTCACACTGAAATGTATCTCTAACCCATTTTTATTTATTTTAAAAATTTTGACAAAGTGTCTTGCTAAGTCACTAAGCTGTCCAGGCTGAACTTGAACTTACAATCCTACTGATTTAATAAATTTTACCATTTTTTATGACTGTACTAGATATTGAACCCAGGACCTCATGTTGCACAAACACTCTATCACTAAGCTACAACCCCAGCCCATACTGTGATCTGCTTCTTCTTCCCCAACCCTGCCACCTCCAGTACTAGGGATTCAACCTGGGACCTTTGCATTGAACTATATCTCTGTCTCTCTTTATTTTATTATTTTTATAAATTTTGGGACAGAACCTTAATAAGTCACTAAGTTGCCCAGGTTGTGCCTGAACTTGTAATCCTCCAAGCCTCAGTCTCCCAGAATGCTGTTTTTAAAGTCAATATGCCTTATTATGAGCACAGAAGGTGTTAAAATGCTTTTTGTCACTGGGTTTATCAAAACTTAAACAATTCTTGGCTCCTTTCTGATTTCTGTGGTGAAAGTACAAGAAAAGAGCCTTTAACACAGTATAACATTCACTAAAAATATAAATTCTTTATCTTAGAAGAGTGGTTCTCAAACTTTTTAGGTGAGACCTTACTGGAAATTAAATTTTTACCAGTTCACTAAATTTGTGTGACCCTCTTGTTAAGCTTTCTGGTCTCTAAGAAACAAAGGTGTAAAAATGGGTTCAAAATGAAACATTTAAGGACAAACTTTATTTATGAGAATAATTGAATTGCTGTAGAATCCATATTTAGTGCACCATAATATACTGAACCCAAAATAAAAATATTTTCCTTAAACATTTACTTTAAAGAACTATCATGTTAATTACCTTACCTGATCTGAGACACTTACTTTATATAAGTACTTCATCCTTATGTGTATAATCTCATATGTTTCTGTACTTTAAAAGGTCAAAAGTCAATGGCTATGGTCTCCATCTTTTCAATAGTACATTACCTTAAAATAAAAACCTCTTATTTTATCAGTTGTTAACAAATTTCTGCTGGTCCTAAACTTTGAGATTGAACTTTCTAAAATGCGGGAAAAAAAGAAAAAGAAAGCTCAAATTTTAGACTGAGCAGGTAAAATAGAGATAAATGCCTAAAAATAAACCCTAGATATAATTTCCCATGGAGGTATACTTTCAAGAAGAAGAGATGAGAGGAAGGTAAAAATAATTGTCCTTGCTTCTTGTTTTCCTAAATTACTCATATTCTTCAAAATATGAGAAGGAGACTTGGGGCCCAGTAGCCCCTTTTGTTAGTGACAAAAAGTCTTACAAACCCTCTGTTTAAATAGGAAACACATCTAGCTGGTATATTTGTATAATTATAAATTAAGGGATAGAGACAACAATAACTCTGTCTAATAAAAATTTTTGGAGAATTTGTACTTTCAGAAAATACAAATTTATGTATAAATGCCAAAAACAAGCAAACTAATTTTTAAAACAGCCAGATAGCAAAATACATTTTAGGAGAGAAAACTTACATTTTATAGATCATAAACAAAGCTACCCAGTCTACAGGGATAGCTTAAAAGTTTCATAACTTTTCATAATAAAACTCAAAATCAAAACTGTGGTGCCATACATTTTCTCAAGGTTCCAAGTTCTGAGGAATGTTTTCTTTTATCACTTTAGGAAAAAGTGCCTGACTCTTCTATAGACTCTTCACATCATTACTGGGGACATTTAAACCAGGAGACAAGGAATTGGCAAAAGTCACTCCACCGAAACTCAAAAGATGGCTATGATACAGAGATAATTGTGTATATAAAAACTGCACATTTTTAGCAGTAGCGTTGGAAATAACACTCTGGAATGGGAGCAACTAAAATCCTTTTCTAAAAGAAGAACAGAAAACCTCAAAACTTTAGCTAGATACACACACAAAGAAAACTCAAGTTACTAGTGTCAGAAATGAAAGTGGAGACATTAGTGCCTTCCTACAGAAATAAAAAAGTAAATAAAAGGATTATAAAGGAATAGTATGAACATCTATATGTCAATAAGTTAAATGACCTTGATAAAATCAACACATTTTAGAAATACACAAATAAACTGATTACAGAATAGGCAATATGAACAGTTCTGCAAAAAGCAGAAGTTGAAAGTGTAATCAACAAAACTAACCATGAGTAAAGACTTCAAACTACACAACTTTATTACTGAATTCTACAAAATATTTAAAACATTAATACCATTTCTTAAACTCTGCAAAAAAAATCGGAAAGGAAGGTCTGCCCAACTCACTTTATGAAACCAGGATTGCTCAGCTTTCAAAAGCCAAAATCATGAGAGGAAACGAAATGAATGGCAACTCAAATCTCTTATGACGTGGACACAAAAGTCCTAAAAAATATTCTCATAAACTGAATCTACCAACATAAGAATAGAGTTATTTATACACTATAACTACATAAAATGTTATCCCACATATGAAAATTTGCATTACCATTCAAAAAGTTAATTAATGCTTTCACCATTTTTTTTTCTTTTTTTTTTTTTTTTGGTGACACTGGGGATAGAACTCACAACCTCACACCTGCCAGACAGGCGCTTAAGCCACTGAGCCAAATTCCTGGCCCCAGTTTTGTTGAGACAGGGTCGCACTATGTAGCTCAGGCTGGCCTTGTGTTCATGTTGTAGCCCAAGCCGGCCTCGAACTCACAACACTCTTCCTACCTCAGCCTCCTGTGTGCTGGGACTAAAGGTGTGCGCCACCACGCCTGCATTTTCACCATTTTGAAACATATGAAAGTGCATAGCCATCTCAATAAAAACAGAATAATTATTTGATAATAACAGCATTTTTCATGACAAAAATATTCAGTCAACTGGGAGTAGCAGAGAACTTCTTCAATATGATAAATGGCACCTATAAAAAGTCCACAGTGAAAATCACACTTAATATCATAGGTTGTATGTTTTGCCATTAAGTGAGGAACCAAAGTGTATTTGGTCAAAGATATCTGCTCTCATCACCTTTATTGAATGTTGTGTAAGAGTTTCTACTCAGAGAAATTCATAAGGATAAAGACCTAAGGTAACTAGCACATTTGTGTAAGAAAGGAAGAAGTAAAACTCTATTGGCAAACAACATGATCATGTATCTAAAAAATCTTCAGGAATACACTAAAAAGTTACTAGCATGCATAAGTAGTTCTGCAAGATAAGATAATGTGCATATCAGTAATTCATTTTATGTGGGCAATAAAAAACCCTGAAAGGAAGTATAGAAAATGATGCCATTTCCAAATCAATAAAACACTTAAAATAAATTGAACCAAAGACTTTACACTGCAAGCTTTAAAACACTGCTAAAAAAAAAAAAAATAAAGAATACAGTATCTAGATCAATGGAAACATAATCAGACTATGTGCTTTAGAAGATCTGTTAATGTGACACTTCTCACCAAATTAATCTATAATTTATTGTATTCTCTAACAGAAACAGCTACTTTCTTTGTAAAAATTGACAAATTTGCTTTAAAATTGATAGAAATGCAAGAATCCACCAAAGCAATCTTGAAAAGAAACTAGAAAGTAAGAGGATTCAAACTATCTGATTTTAAAACTAAGTTCAAAACAATGGTAGTCAGGACAATACGACACCAGTGTAAGGGTAGACAAACTAATCAATGGAATAGAATTGAAACTACATCATTAAATCAATCCAATAATCTATGAAGTCAAGTTCATTCTAGGTGAAAGAAGAGTCTTTCAACAAGTCCCAGTACAATGAGATGTCTATATGCAAAAGAATAAATTTGGACCTTTACTTCACACCACTTATAAAATTTAACTAAAAACAGACCATGAGTCTAAAGAAAAGAACAAAAGTAAATAACTTACAAGAAAATTTAGGGGTAAATCTTCATGACTTCTGATTTGGCAATGGTTTCTTGGATATTACAGAAAAAATAAAAATAACAAAAGAAAGTATGTATATGATGTATACAATCAAAATTTAACACTTTTGTCTACAAAGAGCATTATCTAAAAGATAAAAATAAAACCCACAAAGTGTGTGTGGAGTATTTGCAAATCATATATTTTGTTAGGATCTATTATTCCATAATATATAAAAAACACTTATACGTAAACAATAAAAAGCAAATGTCCTAATTCAAAAATGGACAAAGAATTTCAGTAAACTTTTTTTCTCAAAGAAGATATATAGATGTTCATAAAGCATGTGAAATAATGCTCAGCATCATTAGTCATCAGAAATATTCAAGTCAAAACCACAAGATACGTTACTGTCACTAAGGTGCCTGTAATCATCTTTAAAAGAAAGTAAATATGTCAGCAATAATGTAATAAAGCTGAAACCTCTGTGCAACACTACTGGAAATGTAATGTGGTACAGATGCTCTGGAAAATAGTATACGTTACCTCAGAAAGCTAAGCAGACACTGCTATGTGTTTTGAAAAATCTACCACTAGGTATATATCAAAAAGAATTCAAATGGGTGTCTAAACAAAGAAGTTAAAATATGAACACTGTTCACAATAGCAAAAATAAACCAAATGTCCATCAACTCTTGATGGAAAAACAAATTTTAGTATAACCAGATGATATATTATTTAGATAAAACATGCTTTGACATAAACAAAGATGGAAAATATTGCATTAAATTAAAGAAACCAGTTAGAAAGATGACATGTTTCATTTTGATGAAATTTCTGGAATAGGCAGGCCTGCAGATACAGAAAGTAGATTAATGGTTGTATAAAGGCGAGGATAATGAAGAAATAAGAAAGTGAGAGCTAAAAGGTACAGGAATTATTCTGAGAATCAAAAAAACGTTCTGAAAGTAAGGCAGGCATGGTGGTACAAGTTTGTAAGCCCAGTACTTGGGAGGCTGAGGAAGGAGAATGGCAAGTTTGGACCAGCCTGGACTACATAGCAGGTTTGAGGTCAGACTGGACTACAAAGTTGGACCCTGTCTCAAAAAAAAAAAAAAAAAAAAAAAAAAGTTTTAAAACTGATGCAGAGTATGGTATGTTTATATTTGCAAATATACTAAAAATCATTGAATTGCATATTTTGAAAGAATACATGGTTTCATATGCAAATTATATCTTAATGAAGTTGTTTTAAAACATCAAAACCACTGAAATGTTTAGTGAACGATATTAAAGCAGAAAATACACATAACGTATGACGCCAGTTATATCCAGCGTTCTAAACCCATAGGGAGAGATGATATAAATAAAGTTGAAATGAAGTCAAACAATCAATCAGAAACTCTAGTTCCAACTTAGTCATTAATGTAAGACATGCAAAAATGAACAAAAATTAATAAAAGTTGTATTATCATCGAGAAATAGTAATCTCTTGTCAGTTTAATTTTTGCAGTTTCTTAAATTTTTCCAAAGTTCTTTACAGGAGAAAATTAAATATGGTTTGAGAAAGCCCAAGATCCTGGAATTCAAATTTAGTCCTTGACTGATTGAAAGTTAATCTGTAATCCTTCTTACAGAATTCAAACCATTGTCATAAAGACATTTACCTGAGAGTAGAGGCTGTTCTACCCGTTGATAAAAGTATGTATATTAGGCTTCTAAAATATGAAAAAATTTCTTTATGTTGCTCAAATACTTGTGATCCAGGGAAATACTGACTCAAGAATGACAGAAATAAATGAAGCAAATATAATAGACTGCAGGGGTTGTTTTCACCAGTTGGAGAACATTCCAAGTAAACTGAAGGTAAATTTCTAGAAGCAAGTATTTAAAATTCTTTAAACACATAGGCAGCTTTAGCACAGGGTTAACAAGCATTGCTTAACATCCTAACTCAGCAGCTTCTACCTCTGTGACATGCTGACATCTGTGACTCTCGCTACCAGCCTTATCTGGATAAGGCACATTGAGAGAATGATATCATCTACTTCATATGATTATTAAGGTATTTTCATATGTCAGAGTGAATAAAATGCATAGAAGAGTGCCTGGTCCATTGTAAGCATCAAAGATTTTCTTGAACAAAACAGTTACATAAACAAATAGATTTTAATCACCAAAGACACCGTTGGATCTTATCTGCTTGTTCTAAATCTCACTTAGTAGCCATATCAGATATGAGAGAGATCCTGTGCCTAGATAAATGCCAAGCAGAGAGGCAGAAATGGACCATGACACAAAGCTCAATCCCACAAGAGTGAACCCCTTGGCTCAGTGCCTTCCCCACAGATAAATTTACTTCTCTGTTTCTCAAGAGGTAGATCAAAGGATTCAGAGGAGGAGCCACAATATTATTCAACACTGAACCACAGAATCCTGCCAGGGACTGGAGGCAGGTCGCAGGTAAATGAGGACCACTGGATCATCGAAGAGCAAGATGGGGGTCATGTGGGCACTGCAGGAAGAGCAGACTGGGAGCCTGCCTTCTAAGGAGTGACTTTTCAGTACACACAGAGTGACAGGAATATGGGAAGTGAGGATAAGGAGAAAACATAGGAGTACAGCCACACCCTCATTGGTGAAACTCACCATCTGTGCTAGGGAGGAGTCTGCCCAGGACAGTGGCAGCACCACGGGAATATCACAGAAAAAATTATGTACTCACTGGGGCCATAGTAGGGTAATTTAAAGATGCGGAGCATGAGGACAGATGCATGCAGACAGCCCCTGAGTCAGGGAGAGGCATGACAGCACACACAGCATGGCTCATGATGACTGCGTACCACAAAGGGTGACAGATGGCAGCAAAGCGCTCATAGACCATCATGGTGCCCAGGAAGCATTGGGTGCAGGCCAGGAAGTAATGAAGAAGAACTGCAAGGTACAGCTCTGATAAGAGCTGGTGCAGCTTTGCTCCATTAAGTGGAGTGTCATTTTGGGAGAACTTACTGAAAGCAAAAATAGGTCAAACACTAACATGTTTCCCAGGAAGAAATACATGAGGGTGTGGAGGTTGGTGGAGGTGAGGATGGCCAGAAGAATGAGCAGGTTTCCTGGGAGTGTGGCAGGTACAAAGTCAGAAAGAGGACAAAGAACACATTTTCCAACCCAGTGGTGTGAGGGATTCCCATCAGGAGAAAAGCAGTTACTGCAGTGTGATTCCACATCCTCATGTCTAGTTAGTCTTGGAGGATGAAAGAACAACTTAACAGGGGAGCTTTATTTCAATACATGAATCTCCTCAGAGAACCCTTTGGAAAATGATGTTGCAGTTGGGACTTTTCCATAAGACTCAATCCAAGCTACCACTAATTGATGTATGAAACTAAGAAATCCATTTACATATTTTTAAACTCCTTGTAAGTATGAGACAAGGTAACACTAGTGGTGTAGTAGAATAGCTAACACAGAATAAATTTCACTTTGAGGCATATCTGAGTTTAAATACCATAACTAATCCAGTTTGGAGAAAATCTCTCATTTTTCTCTGAATTTCTCTATGTAGTACACTAATGTCTACGGTTCTTGTATAGACTAATTCGTGTGTGTGTGTGTGTGTGTGTGTGTGTGTGTGTGTGTGTACATGTGCAGGGAATTCAACTTGGGACTCAGAGACGCTAACCACACAATCTATCAGTGAGCTCTAACCCTACCTCTTAAGATTAATGTTATAATGGGTATAAAGCACTTAGCATAATGCCCCTACACACCCTTGCTTAAAATATGTGTTCAAGATTCTAATATTCTGATTTTAATGAGCCTTTATACAACTTTATCTCTATCAGGTGACAGAGAGAAGTCTGCATTATCTGTTGATCTACATGATTTTTGAAGCTTCTTTCTTCATCATCAGTCAGAACCAAAAACTGGTGTTTGTTTGGGGACATACAATAAATCAAGTGGGAAAAGGTAATATGAAGCATAGGACAAAGCAATGTACAATTCTGAATGCTAATAACAACTGGTTCAGTACAGACTTTAGACTCAATCGCAGCATCTGCTGTATCACCAAGTGTGTGCAATCCCCATGGAAGGATTTCAGGTGGAACTGCATTAGTCAGGAAAAAATATTAAGAAAACACTATGCAGTCCATTCAGTCAGTATTCACATAAACTCGGGCAGAGTTAATCCCTTACTCTCCCCACAAAAAAAGCTAACAGTTTCTTATTCTAAGATCGAGAAACTCAGGTGCAATAACCTAGACCCAGTTGCACATCCAGACCTGAGTGAATGAGCAGCAGGCTCCCATTCAGGAGAGGGTGAATGTCTCCTGCTTCCTTTGAGACCCTTGTCCCTGATGGACGCCTGAGAGTGTGGCACAGGGGCAGCAATTAGAGTAAAGGGGACTTTCTCTTCCTGCCTTACTTTCTCCTCACTGCCTTAGGTATGTTTATTTTAAAGCACTTTGATTGTAACTCTTAAGCATGCTTTTCCTGTTACAGAGCAATCCCTTGAGTTCAGATACTTGACCCTGCCCAGTAATCCTGTGCTTGGAGCATCTATGTGTAAAGAAAGAGCTGAAGAGGAAGAAAGCTGCCACTCAGAGTAAAGAGGCGACCTCTCCACTTGGTGCCAACGAATCTGCAGGAGGCACAACAAATGTGGCACCATTTTCTAAAATTAAATTTATGATCTCCCAATTATGTGTGCATTATTGCCTGAATTCGTAACTCATGTCTTACTCTTTATCTGAAAACTCTTTTTGTCCTTAACTTGCCACTCACATTTCTATTGTAATTATTTTAAGGCATTTAATGCATATTTTCAGAATTTAGTTTCATGTGTAAGGAGTAGATCAGTGGACACAAGGGCAGATTGGGTAGGTCTGTAAGTGCATTATTTTTAATGGTTGTCTAGGAAATAAGCACTGAGGCTTACTAAAAATAATATAGCTAAAACTCCTTTGCAATAATACAGAAGACACAAAATAACTTTATGAAGTTTGAGTAATATTAACATTCTTATAATTCTTATTATTGTTTTCCTTAGTGTCTTTACACCACTTTGTTCCTGTGAAGTGATACAGAATACAAGAAATGTCTCCCAAACATTGTTTTGAATAAGTATTACTGCTGATCTCTGACTATTCAAGCCCTCTTAACCAGGCTATGTAAGACCTTTTAATTTTATCTCTGTATCTTTGGTATAAATATTTTGCAGCACAATTGGTTCCCTCGTTTGCCCAGTTTCTAGGATGTTTCTCTCCCTGTCTTTGGCATTTTAATTAAAATGTATGTTTACACAACCCCCTATTGTATTATGTTCCAAGCTTTTATCTCCACTATGTATTGACTATCTTGTCAATGTCTATGTTCTGAATAATGTCTTACTCCAGAATTGCAAATTTCATGTTTATCATATTCATTACTATGTCTTACTTGCTAGCACTCGACTTTACAAATAGCAAAATGCCAATAAATATTTGATGATATTCTAATGGCTGGTTTTCTGACTTGATTGTGTTACAAAATCATTAGTATTTAAAATGTTGAATAATAAATTATGAATTATATAAAATTTCAAAATGACACTATGGGCAGTATCACAATTTGTGTTAATGATGGTGTTATTAAACAGAAGCTGATAGAAGAAAGCAATTGTCACAGAGTGTGAAGTTCAGAGACAGGATAAACTCTACCTTGTAAATTGGCCCTTGAAACATTATTCACTTATTTAAACTTTGCTCCCTGTTGCAAATTTTAAAAAACCCACTTTTGCAATGGCCTAGAAACCAGCAGCTAGAGTTAAATATTGAAATAAAATGAACTAGATAAGCACTGTTTCCAAGAACACTTATCAGTCACCTTTCCTTAGTTTTCTGGAGTCTGGAATATTGGATTGTCTTCCAACACCATGAAAGTGTGAAAAAATAGTTTGCTAATATTTTTCTTTAAAGTGGAATAAGGTTTAACTTGCAGGAAGATAATGTGTTTATCTAAAAAATTGGGAATGTGATAATATTAAAGTTGCTTGTCATCTCAAGAATATTCTGCTAAGTGCCTGCCTGGCAAGTGCAAGGTTATGAGTTTGATCCCTGGTACAAAAAAAAAAAAAAAAAAAAAAAGAATATTCTGGTAGAAGAAGAAAAAAGAAAGGATGGGAAAGAAAACAGGCCCTGGATGACAGACCCACTCATCATATAATCTTTTTCTCCCCATAACAGCCCTTTTCATGTACATGAGACCTAGAAGATGGTCTTATTTTGGGGGGTATGGCAAATCTTCTCAGCCATCAGCCTTTGAATAAAGCATTTGCTCTCCACCAACGATTGTCTCCTAAGATTGGCTTTTGAGCCTGTGCAGTCTACCAAGATTATTAGCAATATCATTTGCTTCCCTGGCCTGACCAATCCATTTATTACAAGGTAATTTGAACCTCTGTCATATCCTTCAGAATTTTTTATAAATAAATAATGCAACTAACCCCTTCCCATACATACGATTTCAGCCATAAAAACAGGCAGCATCTTGGAAGACACTGGTGCTCTTTGGGCCTCCTTGAATCAGATGTCACCAATAAGAATCCTTCTTGTTTTCAGTCCAGAATTTAAAGACGTATTTACCAACATGTACTTCTACTTTCAAATCTCATGTATTAACATACACTAAAAACAAACTTTGTTGAATGACCCAAAGTGATACTATAGCAAATAGAGGAAGGCATAAATTTTTAAATGAAGAAAATAGAGAAGGAGAGAGAAGATAGACTGTGGCCTCCAAAATTTTGCAGCTGTGTGGTACTCAATCTAAATTGCAACAAGCACAGACAAAGTGGAATGGTCTTGGCAAATTACAAAAATGAGAAAATTTATGTGCAACACCTCCCTTGAAGATGTAAATCTATCACCATCACGAAACTCCCTATGTCCTGAATACTATAACTGCCCCAAAGTGAGAAATACTAGTGTTGCCTGGCTCAGTATTTGACAACCACACTCCTGTAGGAATGGATCAGATGCACCTCTCTAAATAATTAGAGAGAGAAATTGTTCCTATTCCTTATACTCCAGAAGGGTGAGCAATTTGCATCAATACCTTCCTCAGGGCCAATTTCACATCTTTGTTTCTCAAGGAATAAATCAAAGGATTTAGGCAAGGACTGATGACATTATTTAATACCTGAACTGCTGCATCCAGCCAAGGGCTGGAAGCTGGAAGGAGATAGATGAGAATCACGGGTCCATAGAAGAAGAGGACTGAAGTTAAGTGAGCGCTACAAGTGGAGAATGCTCTGCGCCTGCCTTCTGAAGAACGGATTTTCAATATGGACAAAACAATGCGAGTGTAAGAAGTGAGGACAAGAAGAAAACAGGTAAGTGAAACAATGCCTACATTGGTGAAACTCACCGTCTGTGCTATAGAGGTGTCTGCACAGGCCAAGGGAAGCACTACAGGAATATCACAGAAAAAACCGTCCACTTCATTGGGCCCACAGTAGGGCAATCTGAAGATGAAGAACGTGAGGACAGATGCATGCAGACAGCCCCCCAGCCAAGTACCCACTGTCAGGCCAGTGCACACCCCGTGGCTCATAATGACCATGTATCGCATAGGGTGACAAATAGCCACAAAGCGGTCATAGGCCATCACAGTATAGAGGAAACACTCAGTGCAGCCCAGGAAGTGGTAGAAGAACACCTGGGAAGCACAGCCCTGGTAAGAGATGGTGCGGCTCTGCCCCACTAGGAAGACCATCATCTTGGGGGAATTCACAG
>RJWM01023711.1:0-31769 GCA_004363535.1 Dasyprocta punctata
CCTTCCATTTGTATTTATAAGTAGATTTCCAGTGCTTGTATTTATATCTTTACTCTATATTACAGGCTTGAATATTCCTAACCCCAAAATTCAAATTTTGAAAGTTTGGATTATGTACCATTTTAGATTTTCAGATTAAGGATTTTCAACTAGTAAAGTTTACACAAATAATTCAAAACCAGGAAAATATCTAAAATATGAAAACTGGTTCCAAGCATATCAGAGAAGGGACAGTGAAATGGACTTGGAATTAAGTTGGTACTATGCTATGATTATTTGCCTTCCCTGAACATTTATTTATTCTTGCTGGAGTTAATAATCACCTTGTTTCAGTTTGCTTGTTTCACTCACTTCCTATGCACTTGGCTGAACCCAAATGACCCTGTCACTTTTCTAATTTGTCTCCTAAGATACTAAAGCAAACTTGCTGTGAATGAATTTCATCTTGAATTAGTCTCTCCTGGGAATGTATTAGGAAGAGGATGAAGTGTTATTTTTATCTGTGGGGCACATTTGTCTCCCTGGAATCATGTTTCACATTTCCTGGGGTCCCTGCTCTCTGTCCTATGTTAGAATTTTGTCACCCCGTGCCTGCTTCTTTCTTGGTGACTCCTTCATTAAGAAGCACATTATGCCTTACTCTCCTAAGAAGAGAGGGGAGTCAAGTCTTTGGATGACATTTGTCACAACATTCTCCTCCATGCTCCCAATGGCTGACTCTTGGGCAGGAACCTGGATCCTATGCTAAACATCTTTTCCTTCAGAATTTTGAAGGCACTGTTCAACAATCTAGCTTCCTCTTATTGTTACTTCTAGTTAAATCTGCAAGCATTCATAATTCTGATCCTTTGTAATGTAAAAAAATTTTTTCTAGAAGGTGGTAGAATCTTTTGTCACCAGTATTCACGTGGATATGCCACAGTGCAAGTTTGATTTTTCCATATATTCAGAATTCACTGGGCCCCACTGTACAGAAACTCATGTTTTTCAAGTCTGGAAAGTGCTTTTGCATCATTTTTTGCAATAATAGTATTACTATTTTTCTCTCATTTTCTAAGAACTCCTGTTTTCAGGCATAGGACTTCCTGGATTGGTGCTCTAATTTTCTAATATTTTTTTATTTGCCATGTCTTTGACTTCTTGATTCATTTTCTGGATGATTTCCTCTCATTTATTTTCCAAACCTTCTACTGAGAATTTTGCATCTGTTTTCATATATATTCATATATATATATACACACACACACACACACACATATATAAATATATATATATATATAAATTTTCATATATATATGCATATTTTCATTTTTAGGAGCCTGCTTTGGATCTGAATGTTTTCTCCTATAACATGTGGTATTAATATCCTGTAATTTATGTCATGGATGTACTATTTTCCCTTACTGCTTGAAAACCGAAGTGATAATTTCCCTGAGATTTCTCCTCCCCCACATAATCTGTATTTCCTCCAAACTGCACCCCCCACACACAAACACCCCTGTTTAGTTTCTATGATTTAGGCCGGAAACTTTCTTTAGTGGACTAGGGATCTTTTTAGCCCATCCATAGTTAAGGGCAGAGACTAACAAGCTCAGAGAACAGGAGTGAAGCTTGTCAGCTGTGAACTTGGCTATAGGATGATTTGGCTAGGCCATTTATCAGTACACTGCCCTCTTCTGATGCCTTTTGAAGCTTTCTGGAGCTTCTTTTGGACTGCTCAGATTTCATAGAGAAGACCCTTCTAAATTCTTGCCTAGGAAATAAAAAGTCTGGGCTCTAGAAAGCAGAGAGGAGGGCTGAGAAGTCTTTGCATTTGGTATCACTAGCATCTTCCCATCCTCCTATTCACTGATTGGTGTCCCTCTTGTGGATTTGCTTCCTGTTACTGATTCTAGAGAGTAAAACTCCAGATCCCTGCTGGAATTAGAGTGGGAAAAAATGAATGTCTCTTGGAGGTGTGGCTGGCAAACATTTCAGTGAGCCAAGGGGCACTTGGAAAACTTTCAGCACACATTCTTTATTCTAATCACCCACTCCACCCCAAAGACTCACCTTTCTCAAGGATTTTAGTGCCACCAATTCCTGGGCACTGTCAGCATTTCACAGGGTACATTATGTTGGCTCTGTGCACATCCCACTTCTGGATTGGGCATCAGATGTCTGGGACTTGCCAAACCAATTCCCAGTTATTCTTATGATTTACAGCTCACAAAATTACACTGCAGTTGTCTTTTATCCTTGCTTTTCCTGCCACTGTGGGTCTAAGTCTTTTAAAACAAAAAGAACTCCCTTTGTATTGTATGTAGTTTTGGTAGATTTTGGCAGGGAGCAAAATCAGATGTGTGTTCAGTCTGTCACCTTTACTTCCAACCTTGCTATATTACAGTGTTTCGGGGATGCCACTTGGCAGCACCATGCAACAAAATTTTGTGTTTATCTACTGGTGATGCTCCATATTTTAAACAGCTGAGTTTATTCCTTCTTCATCTGTGATGACTAAAGATACATGAGCAGTATTGCTATCATCTTCATGTTGTTTTCTATCTATCATGCTTTCTTTTGTTTACCTTTTTCTCTTTCAGATCCTTGTTTTTCTTTTGTTTTTGTTTTATTAGTCCCCTTTGTATTGGGTGATATACTATGTACCCCCAAGTCCTCATATACTTTTGATGGGGCTGAGTCTAGTGCCAGGATTGGTGATGTGAGTGCTGCACCCGCCCAGGGGTGGAGCTGACACACAGTGTAAGGGAAGGCGGATCTCCCTCTTGCGCTTCCACTCCGTGCTCTGCCAGCGAGGCTTGCTCTCTGCAGCTGCCATGAATGGCAGCCTTGCCACACCATGCTGCCTTGGAGCCAACTAAGTAAGGACTGAAACTCCTGAGAAACTGTAAGAAATAAACCTTTCCTTCCCTAATCTTGGGCATCAGGTATTTTGTCTTGGCAATGAGTACAAAGTTACTAAGACACCCTTCTACTTATTTCCCTTTTTGTCTGAACTATACATTCTATTCCCACTTTTCTTGTGGATACTCTTGCTTTCCTAACATGTACACTTGATTGTAAATTTAAATGTAATGCACTTTTATCCTCCTTTCAAACAATGCAAGAGCTTTGAAATACTGGTTTCTCCTTCAATATTTCATGTTACTATCATCTAAACCTCCAGATGAATCATTTATACTATTGGGTTTTAGTTCAATCCTTACTTACATTTATTTTATATTGAAGGGTAGCAGAATATGACACCCCAAAATAAACCACTTTGGCATAAGGGTTATTTGGAACTGAAGGCAAGTGAGAATTAAAAAACAAAAACAGCAGCTCTCTGCCCTCCCCCATTTGCTTAAATGCAAGAAATATATTCACAAAGACACACATTGCCTCTAATAGAAAGGACATACATAAATCACTAGCTCCAAGACGGAGCTAAAGGAACCACATAACTAACTTCGTTAACTAACCTTTGTTGTTCATTAATGCCCCATATATGCTAAGAAACTCCTTCCTTTTGTCTTATTACTTCTCCAAAAATGGTTGTTCTTTTGTCAAGATGCTACGTAACAGCACATTTTAATCACCCTTTATAACTCATTTCCATGTTCTTCCATAGGTATATATTGTTACAGCTTTTTTTTTTTTTTTTTTTTTTTAAGACAGGGTCTGCTATGTAGCTCAGATTGGCCTTGAACTCACTATGTAGTACAGGCTGGCCTTGAACTCGTGGTAATCCTCCTGCCTCAGCCTCCTGAGTGCTGAGACTACACACGTTAATAAAATATGTATACACTTATTTTGGTAAGCTGCCTAGTGTCAATCGGATGTGCAGAATCCTGGCCACAAAACCTAGCATGGCTAGAGGAGAGACAAAGAAGTGCTTTCCTTCCCTAGTACACATTCAGTAACTTTACACTAAATTTTACCTTGCTGCTTGCATTTCTTAACTTAATCTCTTTCATACTGTCTGTGAACTTAATCTCTTTCATACTGTCTGAACTAGTTCTTCTGAAAGAACACACAAGCAGTAATTTCAACGAGTAGTCTACATGCAAGCAAACTTTACTTGCAAGGAGTAGATTTTTGCCTGAAAAACCTTTATTTTCCCCTTTTTCCACATAATGATTTAGTCTGTCATAAAATTCTAGGTTTCTTCTGTTTTTACTCAATTCTTAAAGATAATTCTTCATTAACCTCTTGGTATTTACTTTACCTGATGAACAGTTTATCAGTTTAACTGTTCTTTTATTTACAGGTAATTGTGTTTTTTGTTGTGTTGATTTTAAATTTCTTTCTTTTTTTTTTTTTTTAGTCTGCAATTTTACTACAGTATGCTCAGGGATGGATTTCTTTTTGTTGATCTCAAACAGGACTTTTTGTGCTGTCTAATTTTAAACAGCTTTAATTCCAATCTAAAAAAGAAAAATTCAACCACGAACTTTCCTTCTCCCTATTTTCTTTTTCAGGACTTCCTACAAAACAGCATTTTGTCCTTTTTCATTCTGTCTCCATGCCTCTCACTTTAATAAGGTCTACACCCTTATCTCTTGTCCTTCACTGTGTTCTTTTTAGCCAGCAATTTCAGATTTGCTTACAAGTTCACCAGTTCTTTATTCTGTATAATCTCTAGTTTATTTTGATTAAGTTTTTAAATTATCAGCATAATTTCAATTTTAAAAAGTTCTACCTGGCTGTGGTGGTGCAGCTTGTAATCCTAGTAGTCTGTGAGGCTGAGGGAGGATAGTCACAAGTTCAAACCTAGCCTGGGAAATTTAGTGATACAGCAAGACAGTATCTCAAAACAGACAAAATTAAAAGTGCTTAGCAATACAGTTCAATATGATGGCCCTGGGTCCAATCTCCAGTACTGGGGAAGAGGGGAGTTCTATTTGGTATTTATTCAGTTCTGCCCACTTTCTTTTCATGTTGCTGATTCTTTTGTCAAGGATTATTCTTATCTTTAGTTCACTGTAAAGTTTCACTTTAAATAATCATGGTACATTTCCTTTAACATCATTTACTTCTTAAGTACTGAGTTTTCTACTGATTGCAGGAAAATATGCTGATGCTGTCTCAGGAAGATTCTATTTTTAGTGTGTTTTATTGTGAGCTCAAAATCAGCAAAGCTTGTTTTGGGAATTCCATGAGTTCTGACATATGACACTGAGAGGTTACATATTTACTTCTACTAAAGCCTTAGGGATTTGAATTATTCTTTAGCAGTTCTGTGTTAATTTTTCCACTGAGATTTGTCTTTCTGCAATAACTGGAGCTGAAGGTTTGATTTCTTACTGGTAACGTTTTTCCCCTTCCCCAACCAAGTCTCCATGCATAATTCACATGTGTGACATACTCCCAGAGGAGTTACAGGCCCCTTTTTATGGAAAGGGACTTTCCTAGATTGAGCACAAACTCTCACATGGTGTCACCTTACCCAAGAAGAGTGTCATCACCCAGGATAGCTGACCCTTCCATCAAACACTGAGCCAATGTTGTCAAAGGCAACTTTTTCTGAAAAGGAAACAAATAGCAAATGAAAATTACTTTCAATAGTCACCACTTAGTCTAAAATAGTAAAAAGTCATGCATCTGCCTAGGTATTATATTAACTAACTGACTTTAAATATTTTTAAAACTAAAAGACTCAGTACACAATGATGCAATAGACTTAGAGATATCAAAATTGAGAAAATTAAAATAGAATTAGATTTAATAATTTGGAAAGGGCTGGGTGTGGTAGCACATGCCTTTAACCCTAGCATTCAGGAGGCTGAGGTAGGCAGAGCATTGTGAGTTCGAGGTCGGCTTGGGCTACAACATGAGCACAAGGCCAGCCTGAGCTAACCAGTGCAACTCTGCCTCAAAAAACTAGGGCCGGGAGTTTGGCTCAGTGGCTTAAGCACCTGCCTGGCAGGTGCGAGGTTGTGAGTTCGATCCCCAGCGCAGAAAAAAAAGTAATAATAATAATAATAATTTGGAAAAGTTAGCCTAGGTTTACATACTACATTTTAAAGTGAAATAGTTGCCAAGAAGAAAAAAATAATTTCTAAATTACATTAATAAAGATTTGAGCAATGTGTTAGTTTCCAAAAATCAATCTTTTCCTAGAAGAGTTTATTAGTTCCATTTTGTAAACAAAGTTGCTTACGATCCAGAGAGAAAAGTGTTCACATATGATTACAATACAAAGAAAGTATCAAAACAAAGGAACATTCAAAGGAAATACATAAAAGGGCAATAAGCAAACATATGAAAACATACTTTTCACTAGTCATTAGAAAGTCCAAATTAAAATTACAATGAAATACCACTTGGATGGCTATGATATTAATATTTTTTAAAACAGAACATAAATATTGGTAAGCATGTGTAGAAATGCATTGTTAGAGGAAATTTAAAATGGTGCTATACTGGAAATGCTTAGTAGTAACTCAGTATGTCTAACAGAATTACCATATAGCACAAGAATTCCATTCTTAGGTACATACCCAAAATAAGTGAGAACAGATATTCTAATAAAAATGCACATAAATGTGAAGAGTAAAACCTAAAAGGTGGAAACAATTTGAACATCTATTAATGGACGCATGAATAAAAAATGTGGTTTGTGCATATTATGGAACATCAATCAGCTTTGAAAGGAAATAAAGTCCTGACATGTACTACAACATGTATGAACCTGAAAAAATCATGCTAAGTGAAATAGTCCAGATACAAAAGGACACATCAATCTATTTGTATGAAATGTCTAGAATAAGCAAATCTATAAAGACATAAAGGAGATTAGAAGTTACCAGAGACTGCAAGGGAAGGAGAGTTGAAGAAAGATTCTAATGGTACAGGGTTTCTTTTTTGGGGTGATGACAATTTTCTAGAACTAGATAGCGATGATAGTTGCACAATCTTATGAGTGTACCAAATGTTAAGATTGTTGTGAACTTTAAAATGAAAACTTTTGTTAGAGCTCTGCTACTTGTTATGGTTTGGACCTGATATGTCTCCCCAAAAGGCTCATCATGTTGAGGCTTGGTGCCTGATGGGTTTTGAGGAAATGATAGCATGAAGGCTCTAACTTTATCAGTGGCATTGCTGAGAGATGAAGGAAGGGAGTGGATCATAGGAACATGACCTTGGGGACTATATCTTGTTCCCAACCCCTTCCTCCTTGGTTCATTTGTTCTCTGCTTCCTACCTGCCATGAGGTGAGCAGCTTTTCTTTGCTAACCACTTCCACCATGATATTTTTGCCTCATCACAAGCTTAAAGCAATGGAGCCAACTGAGCATTCTCGAACTGAGTCAAAACACAACTTTCCTTCTTTAAACTGTTACTTGCAAGTATTTTGTCACAATGATGAATAGCTAACACACTGACAGAAAAGTGTAACATGATCTGTCTCTTCCTCATTAAGGGTCAAAAGCCCTCTCTTGATGGAACCAAAGCCAAACAGCACTCATAGACAGCAGAAAAAACAAAGAGGTAGGAACTGGTAGCACAGCCTCAGGTCTTGCAGTCTTTCTAGCCCACAAAGACAGTTCTTCATGTGGAAAGTGACTGACTTGTATCCAGCCCAGCGTGTCCTGGTACTATCAACTAGAGAGTTCCCATTATAAGGCATCTATAAATCCAGTATTTACAGAGGGCAGGCACTCCACTGAGGAAAAGCACCACACCAGCAGCAAACAAGACAAGACATTGCTCTTGTTACATGAAGCTGAATTAGATAGAAATATTACAGGCTGGGCCCTGGAAGAAACCAATGTAGAAGACCAGATACCTTGTAACTAGGGGGGAGACAGTTACCTCCTGCTGTGGGCCAGACCTCAAGACAAAAGATCAAATAAATGCACCCACATCCTAAGGATAAAACATCACGAATTGATAAAGTCTAAGTAAGTCTCTATCACCCCGAGGAAGCCAAAAGGAACCACTAACCTAACCCCCTATAGGCAAAGAGCCCCTGCTCTATATTTATGCCCACTTGCTAAGTGACTCACTTCCCCATTTGTCCCTGACTTAATCAATTTTACCTGAGCAATTATACTCATAATCTTACTGGTTGGCCATAGTTCTGTCCCACCTCATGCCCACCTTGCAAGTTCCCATTTTTCCACACCTTAGACCTGCCTCACCTTCTGGTTTTGCTCTATGAAATCCCTAGAAAAGGTGGGGTCCTCGGCAACCCACTCAGGACCCCTTCTGTCTCTCTTTCAGACAGAAGCTTTCTTTCTTTCAATAAATATATTCTGCTCTTAACCTCCACTGTTCCTAAAATTCATTCTTTGATTTTAGAGAACATGAACTCATACCGGACATCTAGTAGGATGGGAGTTTCTTTCCCCTATATCATTTACAAATCCATTATGTATAGAGGGCAGGCACTCCATACAGGAAAAGCACTACACCAGCAGCGAACAAAACTAGACACTGCTCTCATGGAACTTAACTTCTACTGGGGAGATAGTTAATAAACACCATTAGATGTTGCCTTATGTGTGTCTTCATTTATCTACTCATCAGTATCCTTTTCATATTCTTTTTTTAAAAATTTTTAAATTTTAAAGATAGTAAAATCCAACAAAACAAAACAGAACAAAGCCAATCAAAACAATGCAGCAAAATTGGTACAGAGCTTCAAAGTAGGATACTAGAAAAACATCAATAGCTACCATAGTATATCTTGTTTTCTTCACAATAGTTGTCCATTCCATCAGATATAGCAAAATCAAACCAAAAACAAAACAGAATAAAACCAATCAAAACAGAATATTGAATAAAGCAAAACAATTACTCAGAACAAAGCAAAACAGTGAGAATAATATTGGACTTCAAAGACAAGGTAGAAGGAAATCCCCCATTTTTGCTATATTGCATACTGTCATCCTCCTAAGAGATGCTCAGACTGCTGTCCCAGGCCAGAAGGACTGGCTAGTTGATTTCTTGGTAGCTTCTCCCAGTCCCAGCATAGACGGTTCTCGGGAGGCACTGGCTTTTCCCTTCCTGGAACCTGCGCAGCTTGTGTGGCTTACCAGAAAGGCTGGCTAGTCGATTTTTTCCTTCTCATAATCTTTTTAACAAACTGGTAGACACAAACAAAGTGTGTTCTGAGTTCTGGGAGCCACTGGTAACAAACGCCAGAGACCAGGATTTGCAATTGGCAACAGATGTGGGGACAATTTCTAGGACAGAGCCCTTAATTTGTGGGATTGGAAGCCAGGAATAACACCAGGTGAACAGTGTCAGAATTGAATTATAGTGTAGGCCACCCCATGGGTTTGGAGAATTGAGGAGCTGCTTGTGGTGGGATCATATATTTCTGGTCACAGCAGTGCTGCATGTGAGTGTAGACAGTATGTTTTTCACAAAAGCTGAATTAATATCCCATTGTGGGCTCACATAAAGGGCATAGGTTAAGATACTGTGTCTCAACAGGGGTGATTTTGTCTTTCTGGGAATACCTGGTAGTATCTGGAGACATTTTTGGTTGTCTCGATGTGGGGAATACTACTTGCACTTAGTGAGTGGAGGTCTACGATTCTGTTATACATCTCACAACGGACAGTATAGCCTCCACATCAGGGAATTAGAAAGCTCAAAAGTCAGCAGTGTTGAAGCTAAGAAACCTGGTTAGTTTGCAAGTTTCTAAAACTTGCAGAAAGTGAAGATGCTCTAACCTCAATTTCAGATCACATAGTCATTCTGGTCAGCTCTCATAAAAAGGCCATTTTTATTTGTGGCAAACATTCACAGTCCCGTGACATACCTTCAGGGAAAAACTCTGACTTTCCTGATTGCTCCTTCAAACTTTGACTAAGCAGCAAGGGAGGATTCTGCCTAGCATAGCATAAAGAGGACTTCTGCTAGACCAGGACTAGACATTCATTGGAGAAATGCATCTACCAGTAGGTGAGCAGTTTATCCAAACATGAAAAATCAGACTAGTCTGTGAGTTGAGCAGATAACTGCCTGTGATTGACAAATGAGGTAAATGTCAGTGTCAAAGGAACAAAGACAGTCACAGATGGACTATAGTCTTGGAGGGAGGTGAAGAGCAGTCAGTGTCATTTCTGCATAACTCAGAGATGAAGACACAACTCAAAGGAACATGACTGGAGGTGCCCGGGTCCTTAGCTTGGTAGGCAGCAGCATTTTCTCATCATCTCATCACCTAACACTCACACTGATGATGCTACACTGTTTTCAAGTGGCAAAAAGGACAGCATTATGTGAGGAAGTGCGACAACATAAGACAATTATTCCTGTTTCAATGGTTTTTTTCATTCTCAAGACTTTAACAAGAAAAAGAGAGTAAGGTTTCTCCACTTTACCTGCTCTGGCATACCTATTTATCTATATCGATTTAATTTTTGAGCTGGGTCTTTCTTTACGTATAGAAATACTTTTCATGTTATTTCCTATCACTATCTATTGGGCTACCTTGTTTTCTATTTTTGTTTGTGGATTTTGTGGGCCTCTTTTCATGCCAGCTAAGTGCTACATCTCAAGCTGTATGGGTTTGATCCTGTGTCCCCTCAAAGTCTCATGTAATCATGGCATGGACAGGGTTGAGTCTGGTGCTTGTCACTGGTTTGGTGTCTGGTGATGGGATTGGTGATGTGAGTGTTGCACCCACCTAGGGGTGGAGCCAACATACAGTGTAAGGGTGAGAGGAAGGCGTGTCCTCACTGTCTCCTCAGCTTGTGCCTTGCTGTTTGGCGGCCATGAATGGTGGCCCCGCCACAACACCCTGCCTTACAGCCCCCTGAATACTGATTGAAACCTCCAAGAACTGTAAGAAATAAACCTTTCCTTCCCTAGTTTTGGGTGTCAGGTATTCTGTCTCAGCAACAAGAGAAAAGTAACTAAGACACAAGCCCTCTTTCCTTTCTTAAACAGCTACATAAATGACTAAATGAAGATGGCCATGTATTTACTCAGGTCCTCTACCAATGCTATAAATGTCCCTCTGTGTGGGAAACTGAGGTGAATTTGAGTGCTTGGATTCTAAGTGCAGGAAAACGAGGGTTGAATGAGTAAAACTAAGTAGAACATAGTGAGTTTGTATTTGTGACAATGCTTTAAGAATCAACAAACTGAAAGGAAGCCGCCACAGAACAAGTGGAAGTAGTAGGTTAAAGTGGTATACCTTCATGTCAAAAAGGAATAGGGAAACCTATAACCAAAGGCAGTAGGTAAGATGTTAATGAACTATAACCTCAGACTACAAATTATTTCTATTTCTAAATTCTCTGGATGAAATTTAAATTGAGGACTCAGTAGAAGCCAGGCACTATACTCACCTCACATAACCTCCTGACTGTCTCTGAGTAAGGTATAATTTGTTCTCAACATCAACCTTTGCTCAGCACCAATGCATGTATAAAAACATGCCATCTTCAAAGGAATTAACTGCCCAAAGGACTACAAAAGCTGCCATAATTTGTTTTCCTCTGCTCCCCAAGATCCATGCTAAGAGCTGGTCCCAATCCTTGGTGAGTATCAGTGAATATCTTAGCAAACTTCATGATGACCAGTAATGTTTCACAGTGAAAAGAAAGTTTTTAAAATAAAATTTTCCCTGGCTCTGCAGTTCAAACAGAACTTTAAGAAAGAGACAGAATGTCCCAGGGCTTAAATGCATAAATTTGACATCCCTGAGAAGATTGTTCTAAAATTATCTTGGGTATAAGCTACACCATTTGTAGGATGACTCAGAGACAAGTCTCATTCTAATATCCACTGGTTCCCCAAACATTTTCTCTTTCTCTCATCTCATATCTCTGAAAACTGCTTTCTACTATTTCCTAATTCTAAGCCCAGTGAGTTCTTTTCTGATGTAATCCCCAAAAGACACAGCCCAGGTTCATTTGTGGCTCAGGGTTCAATTAGTTCTAAATGGTCACTTGGGCCTGACAGTGGGACATTTTTAACAGTACCAAGTCAGATCTCTACAATATTTGCGTAAGTTAAGTACTGTGCTAGGCATTTACACAGATTATTCACTGAACTCTCAAATAACCCTACTGGATAGGAAATCTTTACTGCTATTACCACTTCCCAAATGGTAATAATTAAGGCTTATGAAGCAATTCACTTTACCAAGGTCAGGCAAAACTAGGAAGCAGTAGGACTGACCTACAACCTTGAGTAGTAAGAATCCAGAGATAAGCTCAGAGCTGTCACGTTAAATTTCCTGCTACAGAACAGAAAGGGTTCAGATTGGTTTGCTAGTGTGTTAGGCAGGTTCTGTGCCTAAAATACGACAGACTATCCATCCATTTGGGACACAGATCTATTTTTATCACTACCTACCATGTGGCAGGCCCTTTTTAAGGAACTGAAAATCTAGCTGACAGAGACAAGATCCCTGCTCTTATGGAGCTTACACATTGGCAGCAAAAATCAATGATCCCAGTGACTTCAGGTACTCATACATGTCATGAACAATAAAATAGGGTGATGGGACAGGAGGGCAAGGTGCAAATGAATTAGATGGTTTGGGAAAGCCTCCCTGAGCAGGTGACATTGAAGGGGAACCAGCATTCCAGATGGTGGCCAGAGCAAGCTCAAAGGCTCCAAGAGGGATACAGGACAGCCTCTACTAAAGAACAGGTCAGTGTAGCTAGAGAAGGATGATTGACAGGGTGTGAGAAAGAGCTGAGTTCAGAGATGCAGGTAGAAAACATAGCTCCAGGGCCTGAGGGCCAAGGTAAAGAGTTCAGATTTTTATTCTACAACGGGAATCCCTTGATGGGATTTCAGCAGGAGTGAGAAATCATCTGATTACCATTTTAAACATTCACTTGGGCTGTTGTAGAGGATGGAAAATGGAACAAGAGGAGAGGGTTAGAGGGAAAACAAAGTAGGAACCACTGTACAATGCCAGCTGCTTGAATGAGGGCGTTACACATTAAAGCAAAAATGTAATTTCTTTGGAAGATGAGTCAGCAGAAAGTGTACCTACGAGGTAAGCAAAGGAAAAAATAACAGATGATGCCTAGGGGAGTTGGATGTGACTCATCAGTAAAGTACTATCCACGCCCCCACCAAAAAAAAAAAAAAAAAAAAAAAACCAAAAAAAAACAACCATATCTTGGATGTGGATTTGAGCAACTGGGTAGATCTGTGCTAGCCTTTCCAGGTAGAGCCTGAAATGCTGTTTTTGTGGTTCTTGATTCAACGGCCATTCGTCTTCTGAACTTGTATTTTCCCCCGCCAGGGAATCTCAACTGTATGGATTCAATAGTCACTTAAGCCAAAGTCATGAACTTCCTTCTCCTTCCTTGTACCTTCACATCCATATAATTATCAGTGTGAATACATTTCTCCCAGTTTCTACCAGGTATGCTGATCTCTCTCACTCTTCGCTGTTCCTGCTGCTCCCACACAGATGGTTCCTATGATTATCTAATTGGCCCTCATTTTTATTATGGCATCCACCTCATTAATCTATCATTCACACAATCATGAATAAATCTGACCATGCTGTTCTCTAACAAAACCTTAGCTCAGGAAGTGCAAGCCTGAAATCTCAGCTACTCAGGAGGCTGAGGCTCAAGTATGAACCCAGCCTGGGCAACTTGGTGAAATCTTGTCTCAAAATTTTAAAAAGGACTGGAGATATAGCTCAGTGTAGAGCTGGCCTAGAATGTGTTAGGCATTGGGTTCAATGTCTAGTACTGTGAAGCAAAACAACCAAACGATAAAATTCCCTCTAAACAAAAAACAACAACAAAAAAAATGTTGGCTTTTGCTTGCTTTTAGGGATAAAGATCACCATTGCCATTGCTTTCAAGTTCTGATGTAGTCCCCTATGGCCCCATCCCATGCAGTTTTCCTTCATTCTCTGTTGTCTTCATCATTCTGATCACCTGCATGTTTCTCAGGAATGCCGCACTCCTTTCTGGCTCTAGGAACTCGGCACACGCTGGTCCTGCCTGGAAGCACCTACACCCTCTTAGTTCTACCATCTCCTACTTGTCCCCAGTGGACACATCTTCTTGGAACCTCCACTGATGAATTCCTTGTGAGCTTCTCTTCTCAGCACTAAGACACATAATCTGAGTAATCAGTGCTGCTAAATTCAATGCCTGCCACCCCTGGGCTCGTCTTCCAGACCTAAGATCATGTCAAATTTGTCCAGTACCTGGCATGTACAGGTACTGCCCTTAGAGGGCAGGTGCAGTATCTAATATTTGTTAATAAGGTGGAGAAACACTTTCACATCTAGCAGTTTATCTATTGGATGTCACCTCCTTGTTAGATATGCAAGAGTCTTAAAAACCTGTAAATTAACTAGCTTCATTCAAGGTACAAAACGGAAATGTAATTCATATTGTTTTTGTTCTCTACCCTTCATAGGAAATCTAGTCTAACTCACCACTCATGAGATAAAAATGAACTTCCTGGCCAAACTTTTAAAGGTATATAATAAAAGTTTAAGTGTTGGAAATTATGACTAAATTGCTAAGGAGCTAATGAGCTTCTAAGAGAAATAACTACAACAATTGATATGGGTTCCAATAAAACACAGAGCTACATGGACATCCATAAAGTCCCTCCTAGTCCTGAGGCTCTGTGACAGTAGCAGAGAGGTTATGATCCTACCTGCTCAGGTCGATTGGCATCATTCCTTCTGTGGGCAGTAATCTCTTGACCTTTTGATGCCTGACCTGCCTGGCTAGTGTTTGTCATCCAGCCCTCCCTCTGCCCTTTTGCTGATCACTTTTACTTATTTTCTTTTAGAATCTTTTTTAAATTCCTTTTTTTCCTCTACACAGTCCATGGATCTGGATGCATTTCCCTAACTAAGAAAAATTATTTCAGTATTTAGGCAATTGGAAAGTGTTCTGTTTCCTATTAAATTTCCTGGTATATTGTGTTAGGAAAAAATGATTTTCAGATCATTCAGTCCCTCATAAGATGATCAAGAAACTGATAAGCCCACAAAACTACTGACAAGATCTAGCACTTAAAATCTGTACAGAAAATTCCTGATCAACCTGTGGTGGGGCACTGATATTCATTGCACTGTTCTTCTAGGTCAACTAAACAGGTTCCCCATTTGCAGGTCCACTGCTGCACACATGTGGCTACAGCCTTCAGGGCTGACAATGGCTACACGTCCTCCCTGCTATGAGAAGCTAGACAGTCTGTGTTCTCACAGATGAGTCATGGTCAGCCATGGCAAACCTATTTCTCTGACATATTTTCCTTTCTTGGCCTCCCTTGCAGCTAAAGAGACACAAAACAAATTCTGAGACATAATTGTTTTCTGATAAAAAAGTATGCAAAGATAATTCATGCGCTAACTACCTACTTATGTGGCTATGTGAAGACATGATGTCTAGAGCTGTATCAGTCATATTATGATTGTAAATGGGAGCACAAGCATTACAGAGATGTAACCCAAAGCTGCTAAATAAAGTTTGGGAATAGTTACTTTATACATCTTGTTAAATGAGATGTTAAATGTCTTTTTGCTGAAGCCAGTAATCAAGACTTTCATTTCCTGTATTCAGATTCTCTGACCAGGCCTTGGGCTTTGAGGGTCCTTGGAGGGACCGCTCCTCTAATGGTTGGACAATTCCTAAAGACAGCAAACAACTCAGCCAGCGCACACTTTCCACATGCAAACCAACTAATTCAGAGCTTACACTTCAACCATCTCCTTTACCAGCTCTTACACTCCTGGCCATTATCCATTTGCTCCGCTGGGGCCAGGTACTAGACAACTAGGGGCAGTCCTCATACCTCGAAGCCCATTGCAGTCTCTCAAACTACTCAATCCTGTACTTGTTTACCCTGCCATGCTTGTTTCTTCCTGCAGAAACAATAACAAAGGCTCTGGTTTACATCCCTGCCTTTCTGCTCCCTGACCCACCCTGGTACTTCCCTGTAGGACTCTGTGTGGCCGATCCTGTCCTCTCCTTTTAGGAACTGAGGAACAAACTGTCTTTTCAACAGCAGTCTCTTCTGATCTGTTGTTCCTGCCACACCTTAAATTTGCCAGCAAGTCACTACAGTTTAGAGCACTCAGGAAGCCAAACATCTCCTAACCGACAGAATTTGCAAGGGTCTCAATCCAACAAAAACTCCACAAATATAGGTAACTCTGTCTTATCCCAGAAAAAAAAAATGCTAGTACTAATCCACTTATAAACACCAAAGACTGATTTCAAGCCTCTAGCGGTAACAGTCAGATAGGACTCTCAATATCAAAACATATCTGAGATCAGTTATTTTAAAGAGTACTTCTCTTGGAGTAAAAGAAAGGATGTGGGTCAAAGGCAAGCATGGATTCAGGCCCTATCAGGAATACCTTCTGGAGTTCTACATTTGATATGCACTTGATAGAAGGATTTCATTTCCAAAGTAATTTTACAAACTCTCATTTTAGATTATTCAGGTTCCCTTTGTTGAAATTCCCAACACATACAGAATTTTTTCTATAGCTATTTTCCAGATCTGTGAGTTTAATCTATACCACACACAAGTGATTCCTGCTTGGAATATAGGTTAAGCATCCCTAGTCTCAAAATAAAAAATCCAAGCACTCCAAATCTGAAACCTTTTGAGCACCAATATGATGCCACAAGTGGAAAATTCCACACCTGACCTCATGTGACAGGCCGTGGCCAAAACACAAGTGCACTAAAAATGCTGCATAAAATTAACTTCAGGTTATGTGCATTAGGTGTACATGAAACACAAATGAGTTTCATGTTTAGACTTGGGTCCATCTCTAAGATCATTCATTATGTATATACAAATACTATTAAAAATGTAAAATCCAAAACACTGCTGGTTCCAAACATAATGGAATGGATAAAGGATACTCAATTAGTATTACTAAGAAAGAAAAAACCAGGGCTGGGAAGAGGAGAAGAAATGAGTGACAGAGTAAGTGGAGCAGATGTTTGCACTTCAGCAGGAGACAGGAGGAAGCCCTGGGGTGTGTGACCTGATCTCCAACAGAGACAAGGCTAAATCAAGATAGGAGATCAGCAAGATCATGTGAAGTCATAGTCAACACTAGCTCAACAAACACTAAACATCTGTTTTAAACTCAAGGAAGGAGAAAAAGCCCTCCTAGATTGCAAATTTCTGGTATTAAAAACAAGTAACATCTCAGAGTATCTTTTAATCTTTGGTAGATTTGAAAGAGGTTAAGAGGGAAGTGTTCCTACGGTAAGACTGTTTACACCGAGAAGTGTGCAATGGAACCACATTCCACAATGCCTGTTATTACTGAGGTAGGTTATAAGCAAAGATAATACAGCAGCTTTATTTAGCAGGCCCTCTTTAGTATTTCATTATAGTGAAAACAATTTCACTTATAACCTCTAAAATAATGGCATCATTGTTTTCATGAGATCTTAAAATACTTTTGGGGCCAACAAAACCTATGAATGAGCTAGATCAGGGGTGAAGATGCCTGTCAAGGGTATAAAGCGCCTGTATAGGTGGGGTTTCAGGCATGCCTTTGCCACCATCCTGGGAGCCTCACTCTGGAGAAGTCAAGGACTGAGACCTCAATACTCTACCTGGGGAGGGGCATTGATTCAGACAAGAACAGTGGAAAGGTTGTCACTCTGCAGAAATACGTAGGTGGGCTTGCTTGGTTAATGCATACCCACATTAAGAGGTTACATGAACAGCCACAGCAAACAAGGCCTGAGGAGTGGAACATCAAGTCTGAGCTGCCTGGGGTCTTGTCAAGGACACTTACGGAGCGCTTGTCAGCTTCTGCCCCTTGCTGTCCCTGCAGACACGCGGTGAGCTTCTTATGCGTGCTGTGGGACACTTGCTTTACCAGCTCCAGGCGCTTCTCCACCTGCAGACAGAACAAGGGGTGCCATGGGGGAAGGGCAAGGTCAGGAGAGGTGTGGTTATCAATATGAACAACCGTGATGCCTGTCTCTAGAAATAAGGACTTTGGGGAAGGTATCATCCATTGCTGGGGAGCTGGAGGGGGACCGCCTGCAAACAATGGAGCTCTCCTGCTAACCACATAATGAAGACTTTAAAGTTCCCTTCAAGAATCTTAGCTAAACTGTATAGTCACCCTGAGTATCTGTGGGGGCTTGGTTCCAAGTCCTCCTTGAAAAACAAAATCCACAGATGCTCAAATCTTTATGTAAAAGGGCATAGTAAATCCATGTGAGCTATGCACATCCTCCTTATACTACAAATCATCGCTAGATTATTTCTAATATTTAATACAATGTAAATATTATATAAATGCTTGCTATGCTTGTTTAAAAATCAATGACAATAAAAATCTGTGTATGTTTAGCACTGATGCAATTTTTTCTTAATATTTTTGATCCACAGTTGAATCTTCAGATGTGGACATGCACATTTAAGAGGGTCAACTGTATCCAAAATGTAAAGCACTGCTGTGAAACACAAAAAGTTGTAGCTCCAGTCTGTACCCAGAGTGCCAGGAACAGGTGATACATCTAAACAGACATCTCTCTCACACACAAAATGGAGAATGGCTTTATTTTAGAAAGCAAAGCACCTTTGGTGACACGAACCCATAGTCAGTGACATCCTTACCTGAAGAAGGTCTTCACTCAGAACTTCAGTCTTTTCTGCCCTATAGAGAAAATTGAGAAACAGATCAGTAACCAAAAATAAAAATAAAACATACTAAAAACACAGTCTCAAAGTTATTCCTCACTCTCTTCTCTTAGCAAACATTAGAAAAACATTAGTAGCAGAAGCTCCTAACAAGAGAATGTAGAGACAATTCTGGGACTTGCAGGGGACCTTAAATGAGCAACACACCCGTGAATATGACAAATAAGACACTTTTGAATTTCCGGCTACAGATCAACAGCTGGATTAAACACAACAAGCATACTCTTCTTTTGTTCCCGAGCATGTAGTTTTTTAGAAGACAAAGAATTAAGTAGGTTTTTATATCTACTTGACCTCCTCCAAGCAAGCAAACAAAAGTAGCAGAAATTTGAGAAGGAATCAGTAAAAGACAAACACAGAGACAGTAACTGAGTCAAAGGAAATAACACCAACGTCTAGCAAACAAGTGTTAGGGCACTATCCTCCAATGACATGACTGTTTACATAGAAATACCAAGAAATGAACAACAACAACAAAAAAATCCTAGAACTAATGTAATTTCAGCAAGATTGTATGGCCCAAAATAAACATACAAAAATAAAATACCTCTACAAACATATAATTAACACTGAAATTGTTAAAAATATCAGAGGCAATAGCTTAAAGAATACAATTCTTAGGTGTCAGTGTACCAAAACATACAAAGAGGGAAGGAGGGGAATTGAGGGGAAGGGGAAGTCAAAACAATTAAGGGGTGTTATGTACATATGCCAAATTCCCCACAATGAATGTAATCATTAGTTACTGCAAATACACACTAATAAAAGTTAAAAAATAAAAATCTAAATAGACATCTCATACCCACACCCACACCCACACGCATGCCTACACCAACACAAAACATAAAAAGAACCTGCAGGCTCAGAACTACAAAGTATTTATGAAGGAAACCATCTGAGGGCTAAGTAAATAGATATATGTCTACGGACTAGAAAATGCAATGTATCACAAGTGATCAAAATATATAGTAAATGTTTAAATTAAAAACTTTATTACAGCAAAAGACATATTGCTATCAGTCACCCTCAAAATTCTCCCACTAGCTTGAAACACCCTTATTCTATGATTCTTGCCAATTTCTGAGGCAGTTCTGGAAGTACTCTTTTATGAGCGTCTGTACAAGGGGTAATATGAAATACAGTGAATGTTGCTGCCACTTGCCTTCCAAAAAAAAGGCAGATGCATAAAACATTACAGTGTGGCCACATTCATCTTATTCCCAGAAGCCAGAACTAGGCAATCCTTGGCTCTTCCCCAAAGTCCAACCCAAATAAAAAAACCATTAAAGGTAAACATTTTGACTGGATTCCAGACATTGCAGTAGCCACGACAACCCAACTAAAGATATACACAAAAGAGGACTTTCCAGAACTGCTTCAGAAAAGCGGCAAGAATGCTGGGATAATTGTGTTTGAAACATGAGGGACTGTTTTGAGGGGTATTAATAGCAAAGTGTTGTTTACTATAATGCAGCTTTAAAAATCTAAACATACATCCCAGTTTTTGATTACGCCCTCATAGCAAGGATGCCAATTCTCCCTAGACTGACCATAAATCATCATCCCAGTCAAAGTTTCAACAGGATTTGCTGTACAAATGGACTCTGAAGCTGATTTTAAAGTACAAAGGAAGTATAATAACTGAAGCCATTTCTAGAAAAAATATATGAAAGAACTGTATCTAAGTTATATAAAGAATTTGCATATTCGGTAAGAAAAAATTATCTTGGAGTAGGCAAAAGAGCTGAGCAGAAATTTGACCAAGAAAAACATGTCGATGCCAAATAAGCACAAGGAAAGATGTTCAACATCATTGTCCATTAGTAAAGTGTGAATTGATACCAAAATAAGATACAAGTATTAGAATGGCAACATACACACACATACCACAGATCTCAAATTCTAGAGAAGACAGAATCCCTGAAACTCTCACAAACTGTTGAGGTTAAACACTAAAAAATGGCACAGCCTCTATGGGAAGCAGTCTGACCATTTTTTATAAACTTGAACTTTTAGCTGAAAGAAATAATACATGTATATGTATATAGAAATAATTAAGATATTTATACTACTGATTTCTCTGAGTTCACTGAAGAGAAAGATATGCACTGGTATTGTTCAGACAATTGAATACAGATATCTCGTGCTCTGGGTGATTTGGGGATGACAATTAGCATTGTATGTACCATTGTCGCCCCATGACTGATGTGTTTGGAAATTTTGTTTTCTTTTTTTCTCTTTGAAATAAAATGGATTTATGTATTTATTTGGGTACCGGGAATCGAACTCATGATGTCACACTTGCCAGACAGGCGCTGTGCCACTGAGCTACATCCCCAGCCCAACAAAATGGATTAAAAAAAAAAAAACTTGAACTTTATGTTTGCCACATGACCTACAATGCTGCCTGACAGAAGTGAAATTTTATGTTTAAAAAACCACACACACATACACACACATTCATTGAGAATGTTGATAGAGCTTCATTCATACTACTGAAAGTCTGGAAGCAAACCAAATGTCCTCCCACAGGGGAAGAGGTCAACAAACTGTGGAATATATATACAATGGAATAGTCTCCAGCAATACACAGGAATGGAATACTGGCACAAGCTATGACACTGAATCAGTGTCAAGACCATTATGCTAGCCGGGTGTGGTGGTGTGCGCCTTTAATCCCAGCACTCGGGAGGCCGAGGTAGGAGAAGCATTGTGAGTTGGAGACCGGCTTGGGCTACAATGTGAGTGCAAGGCCGGCCTGAGCTACATAGTGTGACCCTGCCTCAAAAAAACTAGGGCCAGGAGTTTGGCTCAGTGGCTTGAGTGCCTACCTGGCAGACGTGAGGTTGTGAGTTTGATCCCTGGTGCCACAAAAAACACACACACACACACACACACACATACACACACACAAAACAGACCATCATGCTCAATGTGAAAAAGTCCATCTCAAAAAATTAGGTACATAATTATTCAATTCATATTCCATTATTAAAAAGCTAAACTATAGGGAAAGAAACCAGAGCAGTGGGTGATGAGGATTGGAGATGGTAAGCCACACTAGGGTGACATGAGAGAATTTTTTGAGATCATGGAACTGCTCTGCAGTTTTTTTGTGGTGGTGGTTACACAAATCTATGCATATGTTGAGACTTACAGAAGTTCATCCAAACAGTTAATGTTTCTTTATATAAATTTTTAAAGTAAAAAAATCTTTTTAAGGGTTGACATACTAGACAACAATACTATGTAAATCCACGAGGAAAAATTAACTGTCTAAGCTCCTAGTAGTGTTCTTTAGAAAAGGGAAAATAACACATTAGATTTTGTTAAGCTAAAACATGGAAAACAATTCAGGGATATCACTGCATATGCAGAAACAGAGTACATATCTTCCAGACTAACAGAGGCAAAATAATAAAGGCTTACTGATGGGAACCAAAAGGGGAAAATGGGTGGTGGGTGAACCAATACAAAATAATAATTTAGAAAGTACAAAGTAAAATAGCGGACACAAGTTCAAATACATGGAAAAATATAAGTGGACTAAATACTCCAGTTAAAACCTAAAGATATTCAGTCTGGATATAAGAAATATACCTTGATGCCAATCATAAAAGTGTTATGTTAGGCATAAATAAAGTTTGAAGAGAAAAAGAAACACTGAAAATAGACTTTGAGGGGAAATACCAAGTTTCTATTTTTGTTTTTGGTGCTGGGCATAGAACCCAGGGCCTCACAAATGCTAGGCACGCAGTCTACCACTGAGCTACACAGTTGACCCCCACTACCTATTTTTAATAAATATAATAGACTTTCAAGGTGGAGAGAACTGCAATGTAATGAAAAAAAAGTTTAACTCATTGAGAAATTATGAGAATTCTGAACTCAGGTACACCTGATAAGAATCACAGAATATATAAATAAAAACTGAGAGAAGTTCAGGGAAGCCCTGAAAATTAGAGCATAACAGGAGACATCAAAATTCTTCTTTCCATTAATGAGAAACAGTAAAGCTATAGGGGATTTGAAGACTCTAAAATAACAGAATTTATCTGACAGACATATAAAGAATTCTGAATCCAATCATAGGGAAGGTGAAATCTTCTATGCACATAAAAATTCATTTCCAAAAACCAATCTTTTCTAGCTGTCATAGTTACTTTTCTCACTGCTGAGACAAAAGTATCTGATACTTACAAGTTAAAGGAGAAAAGGTTTATTTTGCTCATAGTTTTTACAGGTTTTAGTCCACAGTCACTGGGTCCAAGGGTAGCATTGGCCAAGGAGCATCACAGAGGAAGAAACATTCCACGGTGCGACAGGCAGGAAGGTAGGAAACAGCCAAAGCAGCAAGCATCGGGCTATAGTCCTACAGGTTATAAGCCTATTGAGTGGGGCCATCCACAGCCTGGGTGGGCCTTCCATTATCCACACCCTGAATCTCAGCATTGCATCCTTAATCCCAGTATCACATTCCAATCCAGCCACCTTCAAAACTCCCCACCCATGACTGCATGAGGTTTTGCAGGGTCATGCAGATATAGCTATAACACTATCCTATAAAGCACTTCTCAACAAATAGAAAAAGACAAATGATACACAAAGGTAATGTCCTCTAAACCTGATGCAATGTACATTGAAACAGGTAACAAATGAAAATGTAAGATAAAATAATTTAGAAATTTATAAAGTCTTGAATAGCTCATAGGTCAAAAAGAATTATTGTTGGAAATTTTTACTTTTTAGAATTGAGGAACAATGAAAACACTGCTTGTTAAGTTTGTCAGATCAGACAGCAGAGTGATACTTATTGCTTATAGTAGAAAAGAGACTAAGGTACCAGAGAAATACAAATATAAATAGAATAAACTTCAATAAAGTAGGAGAAAATAAAAGAAATCAGTAAAATAGAAGTCAACATAAGTTGATTCTTTGAAAAGACTAACAAAATGTCAAACTTCAATAAGATTTATTCAGGAAACAGAACTGAGAGAAAGAAAAGATAAATGATATAAAACAAATACAGACTATAAACTCAAGTTGAGATTAGAAAGAAAAAAGTGAGGAACTGTTTCACTTTATGATTAAACAAAATGGTTCAACAGAAAAATAAAACAAGATAAAATTGAGTAAAGAATAAGAAGCCTGAAGAGTTTTATACATACTAAAGAAATTAAGGCAGTCATTAAATATCTTTCCAAAAAGAAAACAGATCAAGATGTTTTGCGGGTAACTTTTCAAGAAATGTTCATTTCTAAACTTGCTCTCTTAAAAGAAGAATAGAAAAAAAAGCAAAACTCTGCCACTCTTTAGAAGATAAATATCACTTGATATCAAAACCAGAAAAGGGCAGTACAAAGAAAATTAAGTAACAGTCTGTCTTACTTATTTTTCTCATTGCTGAGACAAAACACCTGATACCTAAAGTTAAGGGATGACATGTTTATTTAGCTCACAGTTTATAGAGGTTTCAACCCATAATCAGCTGTCTCCAAGGCAGGGTAACATTGCAAAGGAGAAACAGTTCACGGCAGGCAGAAGACAGCAAATCAACAAGGGACACCCAAAGCTCTTTCTATCCCTTGTATCTTATCAAGGTTATGTAGGGCACTGACACCCGTACTCCTAGTGCCCTTGGTGCTAGCTTTGTACCACAAATCAATCCCAGCATCACACACTCTAGATCCAGCCTCCTCTGAAAAATCCCCACCTATGACTGCATGAAGCTTTGTAGAAGACATCTAGACATAAGCTGTAACACAGCCATATATATTAAAAATGATATATCACTTCTCAGCAAAATTAATGCACTATTAACAAGTTAATTTAATTGCCAAAATGTAAGTCATTTAAGTTTAGAAATCTGCAATGTCATTCATCATTTTGCTACAGAAAAATAACAAAAACAGACTCAAAAATGCAAATTATTTAATAAAAGTTGACGCATGTTTATGACAAATACAAAAAATAAAACAACCTGATTTTTAAAAATTCCTATAAATTTAATTTTTACTAGAAACACACTACAGTATACTTTTTAATTGAGAATAAGATAAGGATTTCCACTGTCTTTCCAGCTCAGTCAGCAACTGAAATAGAAAATTTTAAAACTGAAAAGGAAAATGCTAAACTTAACAAAGTAAATTCAAAGTAATCTACAAAAATTATAAGGAAAGTTTAGAAAGGTAGGTTGATAAAAGGTCACTATTACAAGATCAATATAACCATTAAATACCCGAAAACATAATTTTAAAAACTATTTAACAAAATAAATTTGAATAAACTTGATAAAATATGAGCAATATTTTTATGTAGACAATGTTTGAAAATAATAAACATTAAGACAAATAAGTAAAGAGATATATTGTATTCATTAATGGAAGAATTTATTTTGTAAAGATGTCAGTTTTCTTCACATCAATGGGTTTTCAATCAATTTGTTTTGTTTCGTTTCTAGCACTGGGAATTGAACATATGGCTAGGTAAGTGCTCTGCCATTCAGCTTTATCTCAGCCCTTTTACATTTTATTTTGAGCCAGGTTTCTCTAAGTGGTCCAGCCTGGCCTGGCCTAGAACTTCTGATCCTCCTGATTCAGCCTCCTTAATAGCTGAGATTACAAGTATGTGCCACCTTGCCCACCCCAATCAAACATCTTAGTAAGGATTTTAAAAAATCATTTAACAAGCTGACCCCAAAATTTATACGCAAATGTGAAAGGGTTAAAAAAATAACTGAAGGTTATCCTGGAAAAGAATAACTAGGAAAGCTTTGCTATCAGATATTAAACTTGTCAAATCACTGTAACTGTCTTAGCTACTTTTTTCTCATTGCTGAGACAGAATATCTGATGTCCAAAATTAGGGAAGGAAAGGTTTCTTTATTATAGTTCTTGGAGGTTTCAGTCCATATTCAGCTGGCAGCAAGGCAGGGTGGCGTGGCGGGGCAGCCATTCATGGTGGCCACAAAACAACAAGGCGTGAACCGGCAAGAGAGGGAGGGCAAGCCTTCTTCCCACCCTTATGCTGTATGTCAGCTCCAGCAAGTACAACACCCACATCACCAATCCCAGTGCTAGACAACAAACCAATCACAAATGCTAGACTCAGCCATGTCAATGCCATGATTACATGAGACTTGGAGGGGCCATAGGAACATAACTATAATGATAACTTTAAAAATCTATCTGTACAGACAACAGTCTTTGGAATACAAAAGTGTGCCAGGGACAAATCTACACAGATATAGAAATAATATCTGGAAGGGGTCTTACCTATCATTGAGAAACATGGGGAGGAGAAGAGGAATTATTTAGTAAGTAGTATGGACCAGCTGTTTATATATACGAATAAAAAAAGAAATCAGGTTTCTAAGAAACAGCTAGAAAAAGAGAATATTCTTGTGTTTCCAATGATGGAATGATACTTTTGAACATAAAGAAAAATAAATCTAAAAGATTAATAAACATATTTACATTAAAATTAACTTCTATTATGATGGCTTTAAAATAGTAAAAACAAAATCAGATACTGGAAAAAATATATGTAAAAAAAAAACTACCAAAAATTAATATTCAGACTGTATCAAGAATTCCTACCAGTAAATGAAAACAAATCACCTCTTTAGAAAAATGGGCTAAAGACTAGCACTTTTTAAAAGAAGAAATAGTAAGGGTTAACAAATATATAAAAACTTAGTTTGATTTTATTAGTAATCAGGAATACGTAAATTAAAATGAAGAGATTCTGCTTTGTACCTGCCATTCTGACAAAAATGAAGACATCTGACAGTTTTAAAAGGTGACTATAAAGAGGGTCTGGGACCTCTAAAAGAGTTCCTGTAAGTGAAGGCTGTTAAAAGGACTGTAGAAAACAATGTGTCATTGTCCTGTACCTTTGACATTGAACTTCCATATTCAAATGAAATTACTTCTGTTATGGTTTGTGTCTAGATGTCCTCTCAAAGCCTTAGGCAGTCATGAGGGGTGTTTTTCAGAGGTGGCTGGATCTAATGTGTGTGATGCTGAGATAAAGGGTGTGTGATTACTGAATCAGTCCAGTGATTGGTTTGGCAGAGTTCTGACTAGGATTAAGGGTGTGAGTGCTACACCTGCTCTAAGGCGGGTAGCCTGCATAAAATATAAGGCACAGAAAGAGGGCTAATGTGCTCTTGCTTGCCTGCTTCCCATGGACAATTTCACCACTGCGATCCTCCTCCACCATACTAGCCTGCCTTGGAGCCAGTCGACTATGAAATGAGACCTCTACGAACTGAGCATTTAGGGTTATTTAAAACCTTTTCTCCCTTGATTTATGGGTATTGGGCATTGTGCCTCAGCAATGAGAAAAGAAACTAAGACAACTGCTTAATAGAACAAACCTTAATGTATGCTTGATGCACCTTAACATTTTCTACTATGCTCATTAAATTGATTTTACTATCACTAATGGGTTGGGATTTGCCTTCAAAACATAGTCATTGAGAGGAGAAAAAAAGAGACTGAAATATATTCATATCGACATATCATATGGTAATAAAAATGATGAAATAAAATTACCCAAAACAATGTGGGTAAAATCTTAGAAGTGTAATGTTGAGAAGAAAAAAAAAAACAGGAAAACAAGACTATGATAATTATGATACTATTTTCATAAAGCTCAAAAGCATTAAATAACATATTATGAAAGGATAAATACACATATAGTAAAACAAAAAGAAAGCAACAGAAATACCTAAGTATATATAGAAAACTTTAAATACTGGTTTTCTGTGGGAAAAAGATTGGATTTGGAAAGACATATAGGTAACATCAACAGAGTAGTAATGCTTTGGTTCTAGTTATGTAGTTAAGGGCTTCTTAGTATGTTTCATAACATAAATATGGGAATATATGAAATTTATGCATCAAGTAAAATAAATATTAATGCTAATAAAAACTAAGGACTAAGTATCGATGCATGAACTTAGAATAAATAATTCTCACAAGACTAAAAATAAACACACCGACTAGTCCACTGGGAGCTTCCCTGAGTGAGAGAAGGGGCCACAGGCTTCAGGGACAGCATCAGGGTAGGGTGGCCAGACCTGCCCCCATCTGTCCAGTATACAGCTGAGTTAAGGAGCAAGACTGGACCCAGGCCTTCCCGGCCCCTCGGTTCCCTCCCAGGTACTAAGATGTTCTCTCCTGTGGCTGATCCACCCTTGCCTCACCTCAGGTGTCCAATCCAGGGTCCCTACGGCCCCCGCCTTCCACTTCAAGGCTCCACCTTAATGTAGAGGCCTCACATGTGAATTCAATGGCCAACAACTTCAAAACCTGTATACATTTGACCTGAAAATTCCATGTGAAAGGATCCATCTGAAACAATATGATTTATAGACACACATTTTCTTTTCAGTTCTGTTTTGGTTTTGAAAAGTTGGAAACTATTTCATGTTCAACAGCAGAGACTGTGGAGTTGACTGTGAAATTAAAGCTACTGGAAATGTGAATGGCTGGTTGGCTGGGTCATGTCCCCAGTTTGTACACAAAGTGACAGAAGATTTTATGGCTTGGCACACTCCCTACCCAGCAGCAAAGAGAAACAGGAAAGACAGGGAGGAGGAACGCCTTGCAGGGAGGCTACTGTTCCTGGGTGAGACGACTGTGCATCTTCTTTCATTCTTCGTTCACATTCCAATCTTTATTTTATTATAATAAATACTTCTTGTCTTATAATCAATTCCTTTAAGAATAAAACTGGATAATTTACTGAATAGGTGAGTAAAAAGGATATATTTTTTTAATTTTTTCAGATTCTACTGGTACATTTTAGATATACACGATGATCACATTTATCATAAAGAATTTGTACTTGTACATGATATAACTTGGTTTTTTTCCCATTCCTGTACCCTACCTTCAACCCTCCCTCCCCATTTACAAAAGCTCTGTTTCCATGTTTTCCTTTTCTCACTTTTTTTAACTTTTCCCTTCTTTCCATTCCTCCTCCCCTCTCCTTTCTTCCCCTTCCCATTTTAATACTTTCTTCCTGTTTCACAATACCTACTATACATTTTGGTCCTTCTTTATATTTTCAGTTTTTCACACTAGAGAAACAATGTGGTATTTACATGTGTGTCCGATTTATTTCATGAACAGTATGGACTCAAGGTGCACCCATTTTCCTGAAAATGTCTCAAGTAGAAAGGATACATTTTATTATTGACCTGCATATGATAAAAACATTTATATCATTCTAAAACTCTTCAAATATCACTGAAGGAAGATAAGGAAGATTTTCCACAAGCCAAGCACCAAAGACACTTACTGTTAATGGCTGGGCACAACTCTCAGGCTGTCTCGCTCTGCCTCTTCCAGCCTCTCTGTCTCTTGTTCTCACATAGATTCATTAGCATGTGTGTGTGTACACAGACCTTCATCTTAGATATGTCATTTCAATATGAGATCCTTCATACAAACATCCCCACCACACCCATGTATCATTTTTATGTTAACTGCTTCCTTGGTTTCTTTCCACATGGGCCCAGATAGACCCACCTTAGTAGCTGCACACCATTCCCTGGTACACGTGGCTCAGATCGATCTACCACTTGCTCTGTATGGATGTTAGAGAGGGTTCCAGTTGCTTCCTACTTCAACCAGTGATGTGAATGACAGTCTTGAAAAAGAAATCTTGGAAAGTTGTGCTGCTCTGTATGTGAGATGAATCTCTAACATTAGCCCTGCTAATAAAGGACACACATTTAAAAATCCAATGAGCTTTCCACACAGGTCTTTGAGAAAAAAGCATCCATGATCAAGTCTTCTAGGGTACCTGCCACAAATAAGTGGGTCAATTTTAGGGCATCGCAAAATGTAGTTATAGCAGTTAGTCACATATCAATGACACATAAATTAAGATAATAAATAAAATTATAGCTACACAGCTATGAGAGCAACAAGCTCTCTGCTTTGAAGCAAAAAGATCTTGTAACAAAGACAAATTCTGTTCAACTTTGTTTCAACAATTTTGCCAACTTTTTTTGGTGGTGATGTTGTGTGGGTGGGGTAACAGTACTGGGGATTCAACGGCCTTCACGAAGAGCCACAACTCCAGCCCTTTTGAGACAGGATCTCATAGTCACTAAGTTGTCCAGGCTGAGCTTCAGCTTTCAGTATTCCTGCCTCAGCCTCCCAGAAGGCTGGGATTACAGGTATGCACTACCATGCTCAGCTTCTGCTTTGTTCCTAAAAATTTGGAGCCACGAATTTACTTGAAAATCAAATGGAGTTAGGAAAATTCTAGAGAATGTTTTACTGACTGAGAGAGGGCAGCTTATCAGTGTTGAATTGGGAGAAGCAAAGAAGGCCACTTATTTGGTCAAACCAGAGCCTCATTTCATCTGCAACTCCCTCCTGCACCACCCCAAAACCCCTCCACCAGGATATGAAAAGTCAGTGTAAGCCGATCTTTTTTCAAGCAAGGATAGCAGCCCCACAGATGAGCCTATTTTTAGGAAGGCTGGTATTTTCAGCTTCATCTTTGTAAATGAAAGACAGCACCATTCATCAGGACAATAAGCACGCCACCATTTTCCAAGGATGAGTCACTCTGCAGGGTGACAGGTACTGTGTAGGTGACACTAGGGTACAAATCATGACTTCTTTATTTTTTTTTTTTTTTACTCAACACACTAAAAGCAAAAACAGAACTATGCTGAGTCGATCTAAGCAGTGTGCACTGTTCTATTTATACACTTCAGAACAATCAGCATCACCCAAAAAACTTTTGATTGTCACCAGAATGATAGATCAGCTTGCTAGGTCATGGTGGAATTTCCCAAAATGTGTTCCACAAACAAACAGACTTTAAAGACACTATGGAGGAAAAGATTCTGTGGACAAATGAACTAGAGAAACACAAAATATTATATTCTCCACTTAGCATCCCATTCAAACATTAAAAGCTCAGAGAAGTTCTGCAATAAAAATTGTTTTAATTTTAGCTAATCTGCCATTTCTCAATCTACAAAGATAGGAAAACATTGCAAGTGATACTCAATAACTATGCTATAGTTGAACACCAGATACTGAAAATGAAAGGGAAATTGCTATTTTAAATAAAGCCTGCCAAGAGAGCTTGCCAACGATGCCCGCGAAGACCAGGTGGACATGTTTGTGTCAGGACAAGCCTGATAACAGAACATTCTTTCCTTTGTAAGCTTGTCTAACAGATGACCTTGCAATGTAACTTAAAATGCAGTTGGACATTTCTTCCTTTGTATAACCCATGCTTTGTATAGCTGATGGCCTTGTAATGTAACCTAAAATGTTTAAACTCCCTTAGCAATCCAAGATGTCACCCAGCCCTCCAATCATACTGTGCCAAATCTACCTTTGTACCTCCCTATTTGCTTTCCCTGTAAAAGCCCACGAAAGCCTCTGGGCAGAGCTCTGACTCTTTGGGAGAGATGCCAGTCAAGCCCACCAGTGTAATAAACTGCCTCCTAAACTTCCTTGGTGCCATTTCTTCCCATGTTTGGTCTGTTTTCTGTAACAAAACAGTAGGAAATATGAAACTGAAGAAAATGATCACAACAGTGAATCTTTACTTGGGACATCTTCCTGACATGCTATTTAGGAGTCAGGCTTCAGCACAAAAAGATATTTATTTGGCTTGAGAACCAATCACTGAGAAGCCAATGAATGAATCAAAGAAGTTGCTTTAATAAAGGAGAGGGATTCTGATTACAAACCATTTCATGTAAGTTAAATTATCAACTTTCAACAGCAATATTACCAAATCCTCTTAATTTTACATTAATAATAGTTTTAGCAGCTATGGGTCCCTTTCTACTTGCAGAGTCCCGAGCTAGGCCCCTCAGAGATCCACCCTGAACTATTACAGCCTTCCAGCCCACCTCCCATCCATCCCTCACAGTCCTTTAGATGCCCTTCCTAAAGTACCTGCCACCTGGCTCCCTTTTGCCTGAGGTTTAAAGCTGTCTGTGAGTGCTTCGGAAGCATTATTTTGAAACGTAGCCAGATTTGTTTTAGTTCAGTTGAGACAGTAAGGCACCCACACGGAAGTGACTGCATGAAGAAGCCCATATTTATGACCTTCAGAGTCAGGAGGCACATCCA
>RJWM01023712.1:0-31621 GCA_004363535.1 Dasyprocta punctata
ACAAGTGAGAATGTAAACTTCCTTACAATTCTCAAGGTATGTACATGATGAAATAGGCTGTAGATGACTAGAGGAGTCTGTCTCATAGGGTGAATCTGGACTTTTGTGTCTGCTTCATCCAGATTCATGGCTCTGCTTTAAGCAATCATCTCCCAGCCATGTTTACAGTTCCTAACTGGTATTCATTCTGATACACCCTGACCTCAGCTCTTATGTAGGATGTTATGTGAATTGATCTTTATCTCAGAGGCGTTCTACCTGTATGCCATCAGGTAGCTACTCTCTTCCTCTTTTCTTCACTTCTTCCCTTTGCAATTTTCTATTCTCTGGCTGTCTTTTTCCTACTAGGGCTTCCATGATGCTGAAACTAGAATGTGATTTGTCCTTTTCAGAGTCCACAGTGATTTAGATCCACCAGATCTTCCAACTTCAACAGCAGAGTGAGTCCAAGCATGGCACTGTGTACCCATGTCTTTGCCTATGTTCATGCCATTTTCCCTCCCTTGAATGTCCTTTCTCTACCCTTAGGAAATTTCCAATTTATCCATCACTATTAGGCTTAAATGACATGCTCAAGAACCCTTCCCTTAAAGGTAAGTCCAGGTAAAAACTCCCAGATTTGAACTCCATTTCTCTACTTCTTGAGACCAGTTTCTTGTTTTTATGTTTGGAGTTTCATCAAATGGCAAGTGTTTAAATTGAAGAATCATGATACTTATCTTGGTATGCTCACTGTACCCTTTGGGAAAATATTTCTGCGAATGTTGGAATAAAATTTAAAATGCCAGGTCCAAATCTGCATTCTACTGAGGAAGCTGTTTCCTCAATGGCCACAGAGCTTTGAGACCAAAAATATAAACACAACTTTCCTGAGCTGGAACAGAGGGAATGGCAGAGGTTCTGGTCAGTGGTAAGTTTATGTTCACAGTCGCTGGTGACATGTGTCTATGCCCTTCTACCAGAAAGAAAGACACAGACAGAAACTTTCTTGGCACAAATGGCCTCACTCTCTCCAGATGATAAAACCATCATTTCCCTTTTTGTGCTACAACTCTGGTCAGACTTTTTGGGGCTTGATGTCAGTCTCACTTGGATCCATTACAGCTCGTCTGTCTTCCCAGAGGTGGCACATCTGTGAGTGTTGAATCCCTTCGATATATTGCCTAAAAGTTCTTCACAGGATCTCCAAAGAAAGTAAACTAATAAATATCTCATCGCATAATCTCCACTAAGAAAATAATTTAATGATTTCAAGGATATGGCCCTACATCCTTTAAATGTCTTGTGGAAAATGATCAAGATATGTCATATACTTATACCAAACCCCAAAAACAAATATCACTATTCTGCACTGCAAATGCATACCTATTAAAAATTCAAGCAACCAACCAACCAACCAACCAACCAACGAGGAAACAAACAAAAGCAAACCTTGAATAATTTGTCACGATTCAGCAGCTACTGGGCAGCCAGAGCTCTCTTTTTCTATCCTCTCTATCAATGTTATACAGTCTACACAGACATTAGTATTTTTGTATTTGCTAAATAATAACATGTCTGTAGGTCTTCAACAAAATTAACAGACTTTGTTTGCGATAGCACTTTTAGATTTACAGACAAATTCAGCAGAAGACAAATTGTGTCCTCCCCACAACCAAACTCCCACAGTTGTCCTTGTTAGCAATATTTTGTGTTTAATGTAGTACATTACAATGGATAAGATAATATTAATATGTTGCCATGGACTGAAAAACACAGTGTACACTGATATTTATTGTTTTTGTGACACAGTTTCTTAATTTTCAGCCTTTCATTATCTTCTTCTCATTGTGTAGTAGGATTTGACTCACTGTTTCCTCAGTTAGCAATTTAGATACCACCTCCTCTGAAATCCTTCCCTGATACTCAATACTGCTTCTAGTTCATATGGCTGGAGGGTAAGCAGACAGGTAAAATTTTAAATGTGTTTTAAGCAGGGAAACATTCTGTGTCCTCTCAGGCATTCTCTCTGGTTACCTTTATTTCAGCACTCATCACATTGTATTTTCATGCCATGTTTAAATAAATGATATTTTTATGGATAGGGATTATGACTTGTTCATTTCTATATTTTACAGTGCTGATAGGGTCACTGGGAAACAATAGATAGTATATCTTGGCTGTTTTTGACTAGATAGATGAATTAGGTTTTTTTTTTTCTTTTTTTTCTTAGACTGATGCAGAATCCTCAAAATTACATTGTATTGAGAAACGCACCAGCTAAAATGTCTGATTCATCGCACAGCTTCTGGATCCAGTGTCAGTAATAAGTGAATCAACAAGAACAATTTCCAATCATTTTTGGGCCACATGTCATCTGCTTTATGAGGGAGGCCATTGTTTTCACCTTGCTTTACTGTTTTAAAAGATTAGCATCAAGGAATAAAATGAGTTAAAGAGTGGGGTATGTTGTAAAATCACTGAGCAAATTGCAGTACATGGAAATGTCTCATCTCTGCTCTTTGAGAAGACAGGCATTCTCACCTTTATGTACCCACGATCCATGTGTGACAATAGGAAGCATTAAACTGCAAAAATCACATGTTTTTCTTCCCGTGAGACCTTAAACATATGTTCCATCTTCTGTCATCCTCAGTGATCTGAGAGTATGAAATTAAAGAAGTCTTCAGATTCCTAAACTTACTCTTGATCTGTGAAATGTTCTATAATAATTATTGCTAAAGAAAGCGCACAGGACTTCAAAATATTAATAAATCAAGGAGTATAATGCTTTTCAACCCAACTTTATGAATTACTGTACTATTTTAAGTATAAATAAATAAACCAGTACCGATAATTTGAAAAAAAAATTGAGAGAGGAATAAAAGTGAAAATACACAAGTTTGAACTGGACTTAGGCAAGGAAAGCTGTGCATAAACCAACTGGAACAGGAAAACTAACACGCAGCATGAAGGGGAGGAGACCAGAAAGCTGGAGAGAGAGAGAATGATACAGAAAAAGTGTAACCCTTGGCCTATTAGACACCAAAGTTGCAGAGTTTGTGGTCTCATAACACTGAGGAATGAAGTCATGAACCAAAGGAGAAGTTAGGAGAGTCCTCTTGTAAATAAACAGAAGAATAAGAGCTCCTGGACCTCCAAGAGGGGTCCCTAGTGGGTGGCCACCATGGACCTTTGTCAGGGACAACTTATATGTCAAAGTTACATCATGGGCATAATGTGGGTCAAACTACAACCAACCTATAGCATTGCAAGTATATCCACTTAGCTAATATTGATCCAATAGGGAAATCAGTCACCTAACAGGAGTATGTGGAAAGAATAAAGGTGTTTTTTCAAAGGTATTGGTCCAGATGCTCTGGTCACTCACCTGGGCATCTGATGCCCATCTGGGCCCATCTGTACCTACTGCACAAAGCGGTGCTAATTATAGTGTAATCTCAAATTATTATTTATCTCAGAGGAATGCATTTAGGCCTGGCCATTGCATCTTCATCTTGAGGTCTGGTCTTCAGATGTGCCTCGAATCACAATTCTGATGTCTTTATCTTGTGCCGACTTCTTTGAGAGAGCAGTCTCTCTCTGACCATAAACTGATTTTTGTCTAATTTAGCTGCCTATAAGAGATATGTCATGACCCCTGTACCCCAGCTAAAATCCTGCATGCAGTTACCAAATAAGTCAATGAACCACAGGAGCTTAACTAGACCAATGAATTCCAAATTTAGTGTATATCAGGCATTCAACACTTACTTTAGTTCAGGCATTCAACACTTACTTTAGTCACTGATGAGTTCAGTTACTACACAATTTAATTTTTTTAAGTTGTCACATTGTTACCCTTTGTTTATTGATGAAGAAATTATTGCTCACACATGTCAATTAAACTTCTGAATCTATACACTATGTCAAATATTCAATATTTGAATCACAACTCTTTATGCCTGGCCTGTATTCTTAACCACAGATTTGAGATCCTCTGGATGATCAAATTTTCTATGAAGAAACATTCTGAGGTTTCACAGCTTCAGATTCTAAGCCATGGCACAAAATGTCTTGCATTGCGGGGTTAGTGTTCAATCTATATTCTGTTTCTCACTCATCCTTTTAATGAAGACCAAATAATCAGGGTCATCATTCCCAGCCTGGGTATTCTGAGGTTCTTCTTACTGACCTGATACTCTGATCCAAGAATTAGTAGAAAATTTTGTAAGGACCTATAGAATAAATGTTTTAAGTTCGAAGGGCCACGTCATCTGTGTTATCAAGTACTATGATGCTCACAAAAGCTGCCACAGATACTATGTTGATGAATTAAAGAAAAAAAATTTTCCAATAAAATTTTATTGGCAAATATATGCAGCAGACAGGATTTGACCTGCTGGGAAATGTGAAGATTCTGTTCAGTGATTTCTAAGGCAGAGGTTCTCAAACTGTTCTGGCCATGACCCAGAGTGACAGCTCCTATAGGACAGTATTTATAATCATTCATATTGTTTATGATTAAAAATGGAGGTTTTCAGAAAATTCTTCAATCCTTTTATCCCTTATATTATATTTTGTATTTCATTAGAAGTCAAAAATGCATTCCACAACCATTCAATTAATTCAAGAACTCACTCATTGGTATTAATTCATAATTTGAAAAATCACAAAACATTATGAAATTGAAAAATTGGATCATAGAAAATTATTGTGGAAGATTCCAAAGAAACAATTAGTAAAAAGTATAGAAAGTTAGAATCTTATATTTGAATATGACTTCAGAACCTCCTACATAATGTTATTCAATGAATAATTTACTGCATAAATAAAAGCCTTTTTATAAATGAGATATTATAGCATGTGGTTCATAAAAAATCAGGTCTTCTGGCAGGATTTTAGGCTTCAGCACATTTCTGAGATTCTGCAAATCCAGTTCTTTCATTCAAACTACATTTGTGTAGCTCTATGTGGTAGAAACAATGCTGGGCACTGAGGTGACGAGGACCACACACAGGGACACCTGGAGTGTGGCAGGAGTTGTTGTAAAACGAGTACACAGGATCTGCTGTGCTGCAGGAAGCAGAAAGTTTCATAAAAGCAAAGATTTCAGGCATCCAAGTCACAATGAACTTCTGCATATGAAGCTATATATCTTTTAATAGTTTTTTCTAAAATCAAGAGATCAGAAAAACAGATAAATCATTGTTTTGGTTTGTTTAGGTTTACTTACAAAAATTTTTAAATACAAAATAATAAAATAAATCATACACAATTTGCTTGTTTTTATAGGTTAATTGAAAATATAGAGCTAAACATAATATATTTCACAAATCTCAGATACTTGTGTGTGTCTCTCTCTGGACCTTCAAATTGTTAGTTACACGTCTGTTTACTCTCTCTCTTCTCTTTTCCTTTTGTCTGTCTCTTTTATACAAATTGAAATTAAGTAGCTTTACACATATTATTATGAATGTGTATAACTCAGTTCCATATAGGTGTAACTACTTTTAATTTATGTGGTTGTATATTTTATGTTTCTATTACATGTAATCATATGTATATGTACTCAAAGAACACATCGGTATTTTTGTAGTAATAGTATTGATATTGTTTGCTTAACTATGAATATTTTAATTTAAAAAATGGTGCAAAAACTTTGAGAAGGTACTTTAAAAAATGTTAATATTATCTGTGTATAGCAACACACTCCTGTAATCCCAGCACTTGGAAGGATGAGGCAGGAGGATTGTTGTGAGTTCAAGACCAGCCTGGGCTACAAAGTTAGCCCAAAGCCAGCCTGAACCACATAGTGAGACCTTGTCTCAAAAAGACCAAAAAAAAAAAAGTTAATATAAAACAGCTGAATTACTTTATAAGTCACTTTTATTTCATAGTTTCAAAACTATTTTCTCATAGGAGTGAATTGCTAATACCTGTAAGCTCATTTAAGAAAAAAAAAAAAGTATACCCTGAGTCTTCTAACTCCAAAAGCCAATCATTGTTTACCTCGAGCAACACTCCTATTGGAAAACTATGAGAAGTACACAATTTGTCCATTTTTATAATAGCATTCATTCATTTGGAATTAGCAATTAAAATTAGCAATTAAAATATAGACTGCCCAGTTAAATTTTAATTTCAGATAAATGGCAAACACTATTTTACCTTAAGTGTACCCTATGCTACACTTTTATTAAAAATCAGCATTCATCTCCGATTGTAATTTAACAGACATCTGTATTTTGTCAGATTCTAACAAATGAAGCAACCCTGAATATGAAGATAAAAGGGAGATATCACAAAAGTGGGAGATTTTCAATTTTCTCCACAAAGAAGCCAAACTCTCCCACAGTGCCCTGTGTACTCAAAATCTCTGATAATTTCTTTTAATTTTGCATTTTTGCTGAATATAATAGGCAAAAAAGAAATATATATTCAAGGTATACAGTGTAATTATTTGATAAGTATGCAAATTATGAAATGATTACCAGAGTCAAATTAACATACCCATCACCACAGGTTTGTGTGTAAGAGACAGAGAGAGAAACAAAGAGAGAGAAAGAGTCACAATCAGAAAAAGAGATAGGACACTTAAAATCTGCTGTCTTAGCAAGTTTGAAATAGACAACACAGTGTTATGAAGTATAGTCACCATGTTCTTCACTAGATACTCCACAATTTAGTCACCTTATAGTTGAGAATTTGTATTCTGGGACCAAAATTCTTCCATTTCACACACACTCCACTTCTTAGCAAATAACACTTGATTCTCCAATTCTGTGAATTTGGCTTTTCTGGTTTATCTATAGAAGTAAGATGGCATGGTGTTTTCTTGCTGTGACTGGCTCGTTTCATGTGACGCAGTGTTCTCCTGGCTCATCAGCATTGTCAAACATGGTGAGGTCTTTGCTTCTTCTCTTCCTCTGTTGCTCCCTTCCTCCCTTTTTCCTTTCTCCCTTTCATCTTTGCTTTCTGTGAGGTTCTTGAAAAGTTTATTGAAATAATTACCTCATTTATGAGAAGCCCACACAGTTTTATATAAGAATTTATAGTCAGGTGTGGTAGGCACATCTTTAATCCCAGCACTCAAGAGGCTAAGGCAGGAGGAATGTTGTGAGTTCAAGACCAGGCTGGGCTACAAAGTGAGTTCAAGGCCAGCCTGAATTGCATAGTGAGACCCTGTCTCAAAAAAATAGGGATAGGGATTTAGCTCAGTGGCTTAAGCACCTACCTACTTGGCAGGTGCAAGGTTGTGAGTTCGATCCCCGGTACAAAAACAAACAAAATATATATATATATATATATATATATATATATATATATATATATTTGTTTTTCCAGTCTTTGCTGTGCTGTAAATCTAATGTTGCTGTTGTCTGTATATTAAAAGAGAATTTTTTTTTCCTATGGGAAGATGCTCAAGGTTTAGGTATTGAGTGATGGCTTTTAAGATGACAGTAATTTCAAAAGGTGAAGTATAACAGGTTGTCATTGTTTCCTCATTAGTTTTGTTCTATTCAGTTTTATTCTCTAGATCCCTTACTGGAAAACACTTAACATGCAACCTTCCAATTTTCTTCTTGATTCATTAATCTGAACTATAACTTCATGCATTCAGCACTGAGTTTTTACCATGCACTGTCTAGATGAGCTATTCAGCTAATAAATCCAATGCTGTCATTTCTCCAAGTGTAGTGATGTGCCCATATAGCACATGATTCTGAAGCCACAATGCACTTGGTGCTTTTAGAGTTAAAATCTGACAGGGTTTGATTTTTATCTTTTCTCATTTGTACTTGAAAACAATAAGAAACTGTGGCTTGAGAGATCCTGTTTCTCTCAGAGGATATAGATTTTGAGAATTCATGCTCAGTTTTTGTCTTCCCGTCTTTCTTTGGGTTGCTATGACAAAGATATTGTATACAGGGAGATGAATAAAAAAACTAACATGTATGTCATAGTTCAGGAGGCTAAGAAAAGCCCAGTATGACACTGACAAAATCCTTATCTGGTGAAGGCCTGTTACTCTGAACCGATTGTCTTTTCACCATGACTTCACATGATGGAAAAGCTTCTTTTATAAACTCATTATCACAGCACCTCCCAGCAACCTCACCACCTATGATAATCAAATTGGGGGCTAACCTTTCAGTATATGAATTACAGAGGAACAAAAACATTCAGACAACAATACTCTTATTATATTTTTAAAAATAAAGTGTCACTCTTGATTAATGTTCTTCGGTTTGAAAGGCAGTCACATTATCATCATCTCAATAGAAGACCAAAATAAAATATTTGTTAATAGTATTTTAAATTTTGACACAAACCATGATTTAGAGGCTTTTGACTTGCACTTACTTCAGACTATACTGCTTTCTGCTGCCTGATTATTCTATTGCTTGTGAAGTCACATCTATTATATTTTTCATATTGAAGTACATAATTTTCATTGAATGAATCATCTTGCAGAATTTTATCTCAAGTTCATTGTACAGGATGAATTAAATTCTAATTATTTTCATCTTTAAAAATATGGGTGGGGGTAAATTTAGTAGCAGTGACAGTCATGCTTTATCAGGTGTTTAAAATAAACTTATAAGCTAGCATATGTGTTGATTTTACTGATGAACAATTTGAAGTCAGTAGAAGAATGACGGGTGAAGATCATTCAAACTTCTTGCCCAGTTTTGTGCAAGAAATATTGGAATGTTTTCTGGACAAGGTGCTATCTGGACAATGGCAAAAAACATCAACAGTTTCCTTCTTACCATGTAGACCTTGTTTAGGTTGAAAAGTGGAATAGGAACAAAAAAAATATTTACACAAACACACATAGAGACACACTTATCAAATGTAAATTATCATTAGTATAATACAGATAGCTAATGAGGTACAGTAAGGTTTGTGTCCTGGGAGGGTGGCGGCTTCCTTCTGCACACTGCTTTTAAGACAAGCATATGAACTAGAACTGAACCACTGAGAGGTAAAAAGAGTCTATGATCTGAAGAGTATAAGATGAAGATTTCTGGCATAAATGTAAATAAATGGAAGTGAAAAGGAAAACACCAATTTTGAAAGACTGGCAAAACTATGGACAAATCAGTGCAGAAAAAATGCTACAAACGCGAGGTAGAAAATAGGAAACGGAGTTTTTTTCAAGCTAGGATTACATGTCATAGACCATGTCCCAGATTCATGAAGGCTATGTTCTCAACCGAGAACTCCTGGCAGGTTTTGAAGCTAGTGGGTGATAGGTAATAGAATGCTATGAAGGTCTTCTTTGTTTTGCTTTTCCAAGTTAGTTAATATAAATAAATATCCCTAAGTTCACTGCATTTAGTCAATTCAGTGAGTTAGAAAGCTTTCATCTTTACCTTGGGCATAGAAATGAAACCTAGGCATAAGGAAACTCTTCTGTGGCATCATCACTGTGAAGAAAGGCCCATTACCTAGCAAAACTATAATTCCTGCATGGGCAAAGGAGTTAGAATAGCAGGGCCATCTATTAAAGTACATATATTTCTTTCTAGAAGGAAATGCATGCTTCAGTCCACTTTAATCAGTCCAATGAAAGATTTCTGAAACTCAGAGAATACAGTGGAATCAGCATTCTGAATTCCTAAGATTATGCTATGCAATTCCCTGATTTGAAATTGCAGCATTTCATTTGGAATTTCTCTTTGATCCTGTGCACAGTTCCTACACTAGTCAACTTGTGTTCTGTTAGTAAACGTAATATCAACTGGAATCTGGTAAATCAATTGTCAAATATCACATAAACCAACTGTGAAATGTTGCATTCTGAGTAGATTGGCAGATAGGCAATAAATCTATTCACAACATCATTTGGTTTATTACTATACCATTAAGGATCCAATGGCTGAGTTCCAGGATTCATATCTAAATTGAAAGCATAATAAGTTTTTACATCTACAAGGGCATAAATCTGTATTCCATATTTTGAAAGTTTTATTTGGCATGTACTGCCTGAACCTACAGTGCACATAAAATGCTGCAAGATATTCAACAGTCATATATTCAGATGGTGTGTAAATTGTTTCACAATAACTAACAAATCTCTTAAGCAATTAGCAAATAGCAGCCAGAGTATCAGTTATCTTTCTTTCTTGGTGGGTAGTTTTATCATCAAATCTCTATCAATTTTGGAGGAAAACAAATTTCCTTGATGTCATTGTTATTCTAAAACCTCAAGGGCACATTCATCTCTTTCCCATAAGTCTTTTGTATCCTTCAATTTCCATGAGAAATCCCTGTTAAGTACAGACATCTATGAATGCTTTCAGCTCAGTCAGTGACCTGTCACAATAAATACATTTTGAGTATGGCAAATTGGCACATACAGAATGTTTTACTTGTATTTAAGCATTTATGTATTTTACAACATCTTGTAGCATTTCATTTGTTACAAACAATTTCCAACATTGAATGATAGTGCTGGCATTCTGTTCAATAAATTTTACCCCTACCAAAGATACTGGATTTTCAGGCCTAGTTCTAACAGTGAATCATATCATTTGGTTGTGTGACCATTTCGTATAATTTCAATTAGTCAAATATTCACTCACAATTGCTGATCAAAAATTTCAGCCCAGTTTGGGAAATCTAACAATTTATGGATCCATGTCTCAAAAGATAAATAAATACATAAATAAATAAATAAAAAGTTGGAGTGGGTAGGACGGATCTCTGTAGAAATCCTCTGGGTTCTATTTCAAAAAAAATTAGCAATTATAATTCCTATCTTTAGAAGTTATATTTGAATGCTTTAAAAATACTTTTTGGTTTTCTTCTCAACGTGATTGTGTATACCACTATACACTTGAATATGCAGATAATATTTTAATAAATATTTTCTGCAAACCTCATCTCTGCTTTCTCTAATATTTACCCAAATCTTTTATCATCCAGTAATTTTTCACTGGGTGTGGGGTACTGTACATTTTGTGTTTTGAGGAACTTTTTTGCATTTCTCTAAAGGTTATTGGAGTTTTACTTTCTGAGATTTGAGTGGGTTCTGCATTCCTCTGAGGTTTTGAAGCTTTGTTTTTATTGTTTTGAGGCAGATCAAGAAGTGCTTTCATGCTAAAGTTATATAAACCCCACACATTAGGTTCTTCTGTGATTCCTCTGAAACTTTCATGTATTTATTAAGGTCTCTGAAATTCCAGTAATTTTCAGTTCTCTGTAAATTCTGGGAATTGTTTCTCTTACAGTGCCCCACATTCCATGTCATCTGTACAATCAAGACCTGAGCTATTATTTTCTGGTAATTATTCCTTCCTTGTAACCTAGTCTTAATCTATGTGAAGTTTCTTCTTCAAGGCTATAGTCTAGTGTCAAACAAACACTTGAAGACAATGCCAAAGCCTGTACCTCTCAGGTCTCCTCCATCTGACATAGTCATGTGTAGCTCAGTCAGGTGGCTGAAGTTTATTTGAGTTTTCATTTTGCCTGGGCTACCCCTGGAGACAGAGTCTGGAATATTCCTCAGAAATATCTCCAATTGCCTACATTACAATGTCAAAAAAGAAAGTTCTTGATTTGCATAATTTGGGCTATTTCTAACTGAGTTTAACAGGAGAGTAAATCTAAACCTTCTTACTTCTTCAGGAACTAAAGCAGATGTTATGTAGTATTATGATTGCTTAAGCCAGTATTTGGAAAATCTTTCTAAATTATAAGTCCATTAAGTGAGGGAGGAGGGGCACTATAGGTACTGCCCCAATCTGGGGGTTTGAAGTAGACAAGCAAAACCTTTTGGAAAGATAATGCTTGAGCTGGATTTTAAAAGCCAGATGAATTTTCAAACATTAACACTCCTTAGACATAATTAGTATTCCAAGTTTCAAAATGGCAGAAATGAATGGCTGAAATTTCTTGATTTAATGAAGACTTAATAAAAACCTAAAGTTAGTTTATTTGACATCTATCATTCATAGATGAATAGTTAAAGCATTTTGTAATAAAATAGTCATAATAAAGGAAGTCATATTATATGTCATATTAATTATTAGCATTATTGTTTTTTGAGATGGAGTCTCCCTATGTAGATCAGGCTAGCCTTGAGCTCACTGTGTAGTTCAGGCTAGCCTTGAACTCATGGCAATCCTCTTGCCTCAGCTTTCTGAGTGCTAGAATTACAGGCATACACCATCATGCCCAGCCTATTTTATTCTTTTAATCACATATTTTTGAATTGTGTAATCTGAACTGATTCAAATTATTCTACAAGATCTGTATTTTTATTTTCAAGTTCAGAATTGAACTTGCTTGCTAACACATAACTTTCTTATATATGGAGAAGAATTGAATTTTGATCACCACCAACACACTTCCTTCCCATTGGACACAGTCTCAAAAGACTTTACACATGACTTCCACAGAGAGATTTGATCACCTTTACCAATGCATGGACACAGAAGACTCTGCTGTCAGTTCTACTCACAATATTTAAAATATGTGGGCATTTTCCAAAGAAAATCCCAAGATGACAAGATACATTATTATTACAGAAAATATATTCAATTTCCTAAACAGTAACTTTGTCTTCCTACCAAAATAACTCATCTTTTAGCCGTTGGTATTTACATGCTGCTGAACCATCCCATCCAATTAAATTGCCTTGCTGTACACATAGTTGTCATAAACAAGCAAGGGCTCAAACACCTGAAGGAGGTGCCTCAATAACCTGGGCTTTTGAGGGTCAAGACTAAAAGAGAAGAACATTGAATTTTGTACCACCTGAAACACAGCAGACATCGTGCTATACAGGAGAAAATATAATATCCCATTTAGCATTTAACTAAGCTCATAGGGATGTCCATTTTATTGCTGATTGGGGGACAAAGTGCAATGTTTACAGTTACTCACTCTGCACAATGTGTAGGAAACCCTTATCCCTACCCCTGCTTTATGTCTTTTTTATTTTTATTTTTTGGAAGAAACATGCCTATTATTCACTCATTCAACAGACATTAATTAAGATTCGACCCAGGATTCTTAAGGAGACTACAAACCTCAAAGGGCCTCATAAGTAAATCACAGACTCTGCATCTCAAAAGCCCACAGTCTAGCAGGAAATGCAGAAATGCAAGTCATTGCTTAACCATAGTGCATGAGTATGCAGTTTTCTTGTGAGCAAAAAGAAGAGGAAATTAACCTCGGTCAACTCACGGATGGAATGTTGGAGATAGATAGATTCCTGTGGTATTTACATTAGGGTTATATCCAAAGTGGGAAAAAATAGAGCTTTCTAAAAATTGGGAACAAGGAATATGTTCCCATCCATCATAGAGAAGAGATGAGCGCTACAAATTGAAAAACTTATATATCATAGTGGAGGTCAATGATTCAATCAGAATTCAGAAAGAGACATGGGTAGTGGGATGGGGGCTAAGAATGGGAGAGAACTGGGCTGATTCCATCTGAAATGTTTCTTTCTTTTCTCGGAAGTATGCCCACCTGGCAGGTTGAACCTCAGTTTCCTGAATGCCAGGAATACCAAGCATTCATTTCTTTTCTAGTGTGTCTACTGAGTGCTGCAGGTGTCCCTGTTCTTGCCCTCATTATCCAGTACAGTAATTAGTGTACACCTGTTCCATCCCCTCTGTATTATGAGATCTTTTAGTAAAGGGAGAGTTGTGATCTCTTTAATTCTTAATTCTGGATCCTACAGTAGTCATAATGTTTGCCATAGGATGGATACTCAGTGCCTGTCTGGTTAATGAAGTACTAAATGAATTTCCCACTTGCAATGGGAGAAATGCATTGATGTGTTTCAATTTGGGGTTCAAACCTTTAGAATTTTTCAATGTGTTTACAAACCAAAAATATAGTTTGCCTTACCCCACCCTTTCACTATGTATTTCCCTTTAGTAAGTCTTCTTAGGACATTTCCTTCCTAGTGAATTTGTTTTTAATGCAATCTAATTTTGCTCTTATCTACTCATTTCTAACTCCTCAAAGTTCATTTATATTATATCTCTATTCACTCTGTTGCTTGCTACATCTTACAATTTAGTATAATTCATGAACTGCATTAACATGCTATTTATTCTCTTTCAAATCTCATGTACTCTGCCTCCCTTCGTGTAGCTTATCACCAGGAACAAAGTAGAGGCCTCCTGGCAAATGTGGTAATGCTATTTAATTTGAAAAGGTTGTGAACATAATGGGAGAAAAGTAATAGTAGAGGATCGAATAGATTTTGAAAACAAAAAACAGAAATATTATAATGTGTAATTCCTCACAGAAAAACATACTGGAGGAAAATAGATAAAATAAATGTGCATGAAAAGTGTGAACTAAACAAGAAATTATCATTTAGAAGAAAATAATAGAAATGTTAATAGATAATGAAGAACTTGCATTAAAAAATAATAACATATGCGCTAGAAGACTGCAGTATTTGAGCTAAATGTCAGTCTAGGAATTATTAAATGCTTCTTTTTCTTTTTATAGATAAGGAGAAAATGCCTAAGGGACTTGACCAAGGACATAGCACAAACGGACACACAGCAAATCCAAGAAGTCGGGCTTCTGTTTCTTCTAATTAGCCGTTATTTCTTCCAAAGCTCCAGCCTTTTCCCTATGGGAAGGCTACAGGTTATGAATGATTGGCACAGAAGTCTTTTTGATTTGTATAATGTACTTGTTAAAATAGAAAGGAGAGTTTTCATTGTATTTGTCTGACATATTATAAACTCTGAGGCTCTGTGCAGCAATGGCAGGGAAGGACACATTTCTAGTTAGTGGAATGTCAGACTTGAAGCTCGTTTTTTACATTCTAAGATCAGTATGCTTGCAAATATGCTACATGACCTCAACATATAATGAACATCAAGTCCAACTGCCAGAAACATGGTGACTTTCTAACCTATCCAAAATTTAAAGATACATGATGGCTGCTAAGTGAAGCTGATAAATATTCCATTGTTTGCAACCTGGAGGTGGTCAGACATCAATAAATTTAGATAATTTGAACCTATAATTTGGCTGTAAATCTTCTGGTTCACATTTACTGTGTTTTCAAGACCACCAAATAATTTCAAGACTGAAATAAGCTATAAATGTTCACTTATAGAAATCTACTTGTCATATTTATAATTTGCTGGATCCAGAAAACAAGACTGAAGCACTTCTTGCTATTCAGAATGGTACTAGGAGGCAATGATTTACTCTCTAGGACTAGGCTTCTCACATTTCTGTGTAAGTAGCCAGTTTTGGGAACCAGAGCACCAGGTCAATAGTACTAACACATAGACCTGGGTTTCTGGAATAGGTACAAAAAGAGCTGACAGAAGAGATGCTGCCCAAACTAAGGTGAAACAAAGCAAAACAAAGCAAAAACAACAGCAACAACAAAACAAAGGTGTTGTATGTCAGCACTGATCAGAAACAGTGTTGTTTTGAAATATCCTTAATTTGTGAATGAAAGTAAGCACTATTTGTCATAGCGCTTTATAAATATGTGCATGGAATGCAAATTCAACAACGTTCATGTTTACAAAACATTATTCAATATGAAGATATGTTTAGAAAACACATATTACAGATATGATAACAGCTAAAACAAACAACATGTGCTGTCACCATATTAATTGTCTCCATTCTTGGAAGTGTATAAATTCTGATTCATCCCCTCCGCCACAAACTCTAAACATATTCATGGTGCTAACTATGAATTTCTATGTATTTACATAAAATTTTAGGAAGAAATTTTCAAAGAAATGAGCACTTGTCCTTTCTACTAGAAAACTACCCTGAAGTTCTTAACCAATTTCCTGCTGTTCTTGGTACTAATATTCATTTTCTGAATCTATTTATCTAGCAAATTGGAGAATGCATAAACAGTTTTTTAAAATATAGGAACTTATCAAATTACCCAAACAGAGGGATGTATTAATCTTAATTCATTTAAGGAACAACAATTCCTGGTTTATGACATTGCGAATGGGAAATAGAAGTAGAGACTTCCAAGCAATGCTTGTGCCCTAAATGCAGTTGGTGGAACAGTTACGGTGTCTCTAGTAGCAGCAGGCTCCTAGCCTAAAGCTGTAGACAGCCAATAAGCTGGTCATGCTATGTGTAGTTAAGTGAGAACAGACTAGATATGAAGCTCAAAAGGTAAAAATGGGAAAATTATAAGCAGCTAAGGAAAAAGAGCAGTGGTGGAAATTAAAGAAAGAGAAGTGTCTCTGAATACACAGGTACAAGTAAGTAATATGTGTGAGCCTAAATCCTTGAGAGAGAGTATGAGCGCTAGCATTGATGTGAGTTACAGAACCCAATGACTGAATAGTAGCAAGGAGTTTAAAAGAGATTAGCTAGAGAGGGTACAGGATAGATTTACCCTAGGAAAAATGCAAAGTAATTTTGGGGAGATGATCTAAGAACTAAAGTGGAAAAATTAAATATTCATCACAAGGCAGTGAGAATGGAAGGTGAAGCCAGGGCTGAAGAGCAGGACTCCCATGACAGCAATATGGCATCCATGAGATGGGCAACATGGTTTCTGGGTGAGGTATCCCTTCGCCAAGGAGTGTACACTCTAATATGTGGGGGGCTGGCTCCTCAGTACATGGGCAATATAGAAAGGAAACGATGGTCCCTCCTCAAGAGGTCCATGTCCTGGTCACTGGACCCTGTGAATATGTTATTTTATGATGCACGATCAAAACTACATTAAAAGTTTAAATTTTAAAAAATATAGCAAAATGCACAGAAGCATTAATAAGCATCAAAGTATTCCCACTTGTTTCAAACACACTTACTCAATTATTCTTACCACTTTGTGAAGCAGTTCTGGAAGTCCTCTTTCGTAAGTGTCTTTGCTTGTGCAGTCATGGCTGTCTTGGTGTCCTGAATAAATTCAAAACATTTGCCTTTCATGATCATTTTGAATTTGGGCAAGAGTTAGAAGTTTCCTGATACTAGAATTGATGAATGAGAAGGATGACAATACATGATGATGTTTTCATGAGTCTGCCTTTCTTTTGATGGCACTTAGCAGTATTCAACATGTTTTGGGTCATATCTCATAAATGTATTCTCTATAGAAGACTTACAGATTTTTGTAAGAAAAGTTCAGAAACAATGGCATCAGTGTGTTTGAAGTGAGGGGGAGTATTTTGAGGGTGATTAATGGCAATATGTCTTTTATTTTAAAAAGTTTAAACATCATTACATATGTTGACCACTCACAGCATATAATGGGCATTATGTCTGTGGTTAAGATAAGGATCTTAACATCAGAAGTCTTTCCCCGATGGCCCTAGATTGGGCACGGTATAATTACAGATGTGCTCACGTAGAGAGACAAGGAAGGACAGGGTCAGATTTGTTACATGGGGACAAAGGAAACTGGGTTGGAGTAGCTCAGCCAGGAGACAAGTAAAGTGAACTGCCTCTGGGACCCGGGAAAGGCGAGATCTAATCTTTCGCTCGGGCATCCATGAGGAAGCACATTGTTGACAAAAACCCCAGTTTTAACCCTGTAAGTTCATTTCCACTTTTGAGCAACATCATAAGATAATAAATAGTAGTTATTGTGAGCTATTAAATTTGCAAATGTTTCTTACAACAGGAAGAAGAAACTTACACAGGGAGATCAGTGCAGTTTTAGGATTTCCTCAATCCAGATATGGTTCTCATAAGGTATTAACGGTTGCGTGGAGAAACATAAGAGCTTAAGAAAGGAAGTGAGCGTAAGGACGCACAATAATAATTTCTTAGAAGGACAACCTAGAAGGATCTGTTGGCAATCTAATCTGTCCTTATTGCCTCCTTAGACTCCCATTTTCTGAAGAACCCCATTCTTCTGAGCATGTAGAAAACATTTGTTGATCTTCTAAATAATAAAGCTATTTAGATTTAGGTACAGATAAATCAGAGACTCTTCTGCTTGCAAATCCAATGAATTAGAAGCTGCCATCAAATAAGATAATTTTTACATTATAAAATCTACAGAAAAAACCTTTAAAATACTTCAGTTCACAAACAATGTCCTTTTTCACTAATTAAATTTATTGGTACATTTTAGATATACATAGTAATCACAATCATCACAGGGAATTTGACTTGTACATAATATATCTTGATTCTTTTCTTTCCATTTCTCTACCCTCCCTTCAATAGCTCTTCCCATCCTTCTTTACAAAAGTTTTGTTTCCATTTTTTTCTTTTTTTCTTTTTCTCTTCCCTCCTTTCCTCCTCCCCTTCCCTAATTCTCCTTCCCATTTGAACTTTTTCTTTCTATTTTATAGTATCTATCATACATTTTAACTCTTATTTACATTTTTGGTTTCTCACACCAGAGAAACAAGGTGATATTTACATATGTGTCCAATTTTTCCTACTTAGGAGTATGATCTTAAGGTGTATTCATTTCCCTAGAAATGTCTCAAGTTTATCCTTCTTTAAGGTTGAGTATTATTCCATTGAGTCAAAATACACACACATGTGCACACACACACAAAATTATCTTTATCCATTCATTGATTGATGGGCATTAGGGCTGTTTCCAGGATTTTGCTATTACAAACTGTTGGTATAAACATGGGTGTTATTTAATTCCTTTGGGAAGATACCAAAAAGAGGAATAGTTTTAATTTTTGTTTTTTCAGGAATCTCCACACTAAGTAAGATGGAAACTCTAAATTTCCTGGAAAAGAGAATAGGTAGAACTCTTGAAGACATAGGTATAGGCAAAGACTTTATGAGCATAACCCCAATCACATGGGAAATGTTATGAAGAATCAACAATTTTATTAAAAACTTTTGCACAGCAAATTAAATCATCAACAGAGTGAAGAGACAAGCCATAGAGTGAGAAAAAAAATTGACACCAATTCTTCAGACAAAGGACCAATATCTAGACTATATAAAGAGTTGAAAAAACTTAGATCTCCCAAATTTAAAGACCCAATCTAAAAAAGGGCATCTGTGATGAATAGACACTTCTCAGATGAAGTCGTAGAAATGGCAAACAAATATATGAAAAAATGTTCAGCATTTCTGGTCATTCAAGATATGCAAATTAAAACCATCTCACTCCAGAAAGAATGGTTCTTATCAGAAATCAGCCAGTTATAAGTGCTGGAGAGCTGAGGGGGTAAAAGGAATTCTTCTCACCTGCTGGTGGGAGTGTTTACTGATGCAATCAGAATGCCTTTTTAAAACAAAACTTTTTAAAAAAAATTCCAGTGATTTAGTAAAAATGTTGCATTTTAAATTTTAATGTAGTTTAACTCGCACAACTTTTAATAACAATGGGAAAGAGTATTTTTCAGCCATCCTCCCCTGTGGCATATACCAAGAAGTACACTGACATTTTATAATTGCTTTCTGTATTAGTCAGCTTTTTGTCTCTGTTACAAAATATCTGATAATAACAACTGCAAAGAGGAAAAGTTGCTTTTGGCTCAGGAATTCAGAAGTTCCAGTTTGCAGTTAGCTGGTTCCATTGATTTTAAGACAACAGTGAAGCAAAGACATAGCAGAGGAGCATGGTGGAGCAAGCTTCTCACTTCACGCAGCCTGAAAGAAGAGTGGGAAGTAGCCCGAAGGATCTAGGGCTATGATGGTGAAACCATGGCACATGTGCCTTGACAGACTGTTATCACTGAAAGCTCATACAAGTTCATCATCACTTGTCTAGGGACATGCTATAGTCCACACTATCATTCCCATGACTCACTACCTGTAAGGAGGCCACACCTCCTAGGTTTTCATCGCTTCCTTATAATGACATTGCATTATGACTCCAGCAATGGATTAGTCAACCAATGCATTCAGATCCCTCATGATACAATCATCTTCCAAAAGTCTGTAAACTTTGAACACTGCTTCAAAGGAGATCAAGACTTCATTTAATGTGCTTTTCAGACATTTCGTATGCAAGTCATGATAGTTCATGACTAATTCTAGAAGTTTTGTGTTTCTTTTGTGGTTCACAATTTTTACTTCTCAGACAATTTTTTTCCACCTACAGAAATGGATATCATTGCATATCTGTGTTAACTGCTCACCCATAAGTAGAACAGTGCCAGACATCCAGCCAGACACCTAGACTTGCCCTGGAAAGGAGCCCTGGCCTGTTGATATATTTCTTACTTGAGTTGATGAAGAATATGTGAAAGAAGCAGAATCTGCATGGGTGAGCATCCTATAATACACCTGTTTGTTCATTGCAGAAAGAACCCGATGTTTATGGTTTGAGGTTAGATGTCCTCCTAAAGGCCTCATGTAGTTTTAGATGGGTTTTTTCAGAGATGGGTGAAACTAGCGTGTGTGATGCTGGAATTAATGGTTTGTTATTATTAAATCAGTACAATGATTCAATCCCTAATCCCAGTAGACTGGATACAGTGTAAGGAACAGAAAGAGGATTTTCTTCTTCCTTGTTTGCAGGCTTTGATGTCTTCCGCTTGCCATGAACTGTTTCTCCTCTGTGATGGCCCTCTGCCAACCCATCCTGCCTTGGAGACAGCAGATTATGAACTGAAACCTCTACAAACTGTGAGCCAAATAATCCTTTCCTCCCTTAACTTGTAGGTGTTGGATATTTTTTTCTCAGCAATGAGAAAAGTAACGAAGACATCTATCTTGCAACAAAACATATGAAGGGTAACTGCAGCATAGCACAAATTCGAATGAAGTCAATTAACTTACTCCAGTAGTTTCTGTTATTTAATACCAAAGAAACAGATGTTCACAAAGTGGTTTTTTTTTTTTTTTTTTTTTTTTTTGGTTGATACCAGGGATCAAACTCATAACCTTGTGCCTGCCAGGCATTCACTTAAGCCACTGAGCCAAACTCCAGGCCCTATGTTCACAAAGTTTTATACTTGATCTTAGCCAAAAGGCCAAGAAGCGATGTTCACAAAGTTTTAAAGGAGAATGTTTATAGTAGCACTATTTATAAGTGTAACAGTAGTGGAAATAACCAAAATTCCTAATAAATGAAATGATTTTACAAATATTGATGTTTCCATAATAAAAAAATAATACATGTCATTAAAATAAAGATTTCGTGTATAATTCATAATATCTGGAAATTCTTGTAATACAAATGATAATCAAGATATAAAATTGTATTCATTATAAGGCTCCAAGTCTAAAGTACTATGTATTTATGACTAAAATGTTTATAGTGATAATCTAGGCTAGTTTTTATTGTGGTGTTTATACTTCTTCTTCTTGTACAAATTAACTGCAATTAAAATGCACTAAGAACCTTTAGTTTGTATGTTAGAAAATAGGAAAAAAAATTGTGAGTGCTGCCTTTTTCAGACTCCATTTACAACCAATTTCAAGAGTGCATATTTTTTAATCCATTGATTTCTATGGATTTCCACTGTTAACCCTCAAGCCCAATTTTCAAACCCTAACTGCTATATAAATGAACCCTGCCTTTTTAGTTTTTAGTTACACTTTGGCCAAATGATAATAGCAAAACATAAACTAGAGTGCAAATTCCAAATTTAAAATCTTCTAATATGACTTGACTTAATATTAAAATAATAACCTATTTGACCTATATCATCTGAATCTTGCATAAGTCATAGTTTTACCTTGACCACTCTCCTGTAAAATTGTCCAACTTTCCTTTTCTTCAAACAGTATTTCAATGATTACAATAACTATGGGGTATTTAGTGCCTCATGTCCTCCCTAATATGGAGACCTTGGCTTCAAATTTAATCCTCAAAGATTTCCTCATCCTCTGAATTAGTGCTACCCTTTCTTGTATGCTGAAACAATCCTTTACACTTTTCTGTTATTATGTAGAGACACACAATTCTAACCAAATAGCATTGTACAATATTTTTGGCAAGTCTTATCTTCTGAAATTGTGAGTCCATAAATACAATTTTCATGTTATAAAAGTATTTTATTCTTCAAATCGAATTATATCTTGTATGGAAGGAAGGTTCTTTTGGAAAGGAGGTTTCAATTAATGTATAATCCCTAATAATAAATTAATATTTGGTCTAATGGGACCATAGGAAATCTTAGAATCTAAAGGAACTATAAGTAGCCCATTGACCCTATAGAATGTTTGGTTCGTGAATGTTTTCAATGTTTATTTTGAATCCTCTATCTCCTTTATCACTCTTTAGAGTGTGGTCTGACTCTTGACTTTTAGTAGCTGTGTATAATCAATGGCATTGCGTTAACAAATCTTCAGCCTAACTTGTGATTTCCTGTTTCTATGCAGAGCTCTGTTCTGAGTCCTTCATCCAAGTGATCAATTAGAATCTCATCAAACTCGTTTGCTTCCTAAGGTCTTTTCTCCGTTCTGTACATCCAGACTAGCTTTTCTTTCTAATTTCTTTGCGTTGATAACTCATTTGATCCTTGGTCTGCCTTTGGTATTCTTGGTTTTTTTTTGCATGAACCATTTCTCCCATCTCCCATTATAGCTCTCACTGCGTATCCTACAGATGAGTCATAAGTCATCCCTGCTTCATGTCTTCCCCTCATTGTACACTCAGAACTGGACCCAAAACGTCAGTACTACTTACTAGGTCAAGTGATTGTTTCGCACAAATTTGCCTCTTTAGTCATCCCTTTTGATTAATGAGTCACTTATGAACAGGATTAGTCAGAAGTTGTATCTTCTCAGAATTCTATTTCCAGTAATTGCACTTTATATGTTATGCAAAATCATATGATACTGTTATTAATTTTTACGTGAAGTCATCTTTCTTTCTGTAGACCCTGTAACACTTAGCAGATGCCTTTATACATACATGGTAGTAATTACACAATCTTTGTTTAATAAAAGTTGGAAATTTGGACTCCAGAAGTTATAGGGGAAGTCTTGAGTTATGTCAATATTAGCTGTATGTCAATGAGACAGATTGCTAGTGATCAACTATTACATCTAGAATTTTGTATTCTATGACAAGTAAGTGGTTGCACTGCACCCAGTGACAATCTTGTATATTAAACTTACAAAATCAGTCTCCATGTAACATCTCTGTTTGAAAATGCCTAGAAAATGAAATTTATTTTTTGCACTGAAAGAAATATTGATTTGAGCTAAATGGCCTGCCTTGCAAAACATGTACTTAAGAGTTAGAAGAATGAGGACAGTAAAAGCCAAACTAAGTTTTACTCTACCTAATTTAAGTGTCTCTAATTCAACAGCATGACTATTTCATCTTAATGGTACTATCTCATGTAGTATTTTCATTCTCTTGCCAAAAATTGATTAGATGAGCTCTTTGTAAAAGTTACGATGACTAGAAAAATATGGGTGAGTTTAATTTCATCAGTTCAGAAAATATGATCTTCTTTCCTAATGGAATGTAACTTAGAGGAAATGGAAGGGTGAGATTGTTACACTAATTAGAGAGCTGGCCAGGAAGCTAGAATTATGGATACTTAAGATCCACTTTCATGGAAATTTGATCAAAATAAGATTCAATGTTACTGATCTGCTAAAAGAGGTATAGTTTATTAAGAAAGGAGTACAAGATAGACTAAACATATTTTGTCTGCAAGTCTGGTATTTTTTTTCTGGTAATAATGGATGAAAAGTATTTAGGAGCAACTCGGGAATGTGCAGTAATCTGAACTAGAGTTTTCTTTTTCTCTCACATCAAAGAGAAGGTGAAAGATCTGTTGGAATTAGAAAGTCATAATAACCTTAATATATTTGATTTATACTCTTTAATTCTGAGTCATTAGATAGCCTATTGTCTCTGAAAGTATTTCAAACAGTAGAGAACTAGATTTTTGAAAGTTTCTCCCCATGACAAATATTTAGGAGGGTAATTCTGATATTTAAACAAATAAATATTTAAAAAGGAAGCATATGAAGCACAAAGCACAGTAATAATTTTTAAGACTTACATTTCCTCATTAATATTTGATAGAGTTTTATAAAATAGGTGAAATGTGCCTTGAAAATTGAAAAATCTATAACAAATGAAGCAGTTTCAGCTTTCCAAATAGTGGGAAGACTTGAAGAAGTTGAAAAGCATCTGCTAAATCCTGGATGGGGGAGACAACAGCAGAGTTCAATATCTATCGGTGAGACTTAGCCTTCCCTTCTCAGATGCAGCATCGTTCTTTTCATTTATTTCTTATAATGTTAAATATAATTTGAAATGCCTATTTTTTCACTAATTTGAAATGATAAGCTTATAATTTGTACATTTTCTTCTAGTGAACACAATAAAGTATATGGTCTACTATGGATCTAATATATCAGGCTTACAGACGAAATGATTGCTGACTTTCTGATAGCTATGTGAAATGGATATCAAAGTGTTCATGCACTTTGGTCTTCTCATCCTTTTTATGTGGTTAAATTGATAACCAAGTAGTAAAGATGCAAACTCAGTATAGTAAACAGAGAAAGCAGAGGTAGAAATAATATTTGTGTTGTAATTTCTCAATAATATATTCTAGTTATTGACCCTGCTTATCTTAGCATCTTTCATTTCATAACCAGTATCAGTTGCCAAACTTGTAATGTCTTGTACTGTGGTGCCCGCTTAACCACACAGGATAGGATCCAAGACTTCCACAGCATGCTTGAAATCTTTAACAAGTTCACCAACAACCAGGAGTCAGTATGAGACTACAGTTCAGGTACTCACATTTGAAAGTATTTCCGTAAGGATGCCAAGTCAGTTTATAAGGTTTATTGCTGATCTCACTTTAAATATTTGTATTTTCTATTAACAAAGATGCTGTATACCTTTCTGACATTACTTGCTCTAAAAAGTGTGTCAAAGGTATTCCTTAATGACAGTCTTTGCATTTTCAGAAAAAAATATTACTAGATAACACTCTATTATTTGAGTGTTTTTTTTACATATATCCAACTCAGTCCTTATAACAACTCAAGACACACGTAGATAATTTCTTTCCATATTTTAAAGATAGATTATAATGAACGAGGGTTTTCTGTAAACTAGAAGAGATTATACCAACTTTCTAAAATAGAATCAGACCTCATTACTTGGTCTTGGATGAACTATTTCACAATTTTTATTTACAGCAATACATCACAACTTCTCACATTCTGGCCCTCACCTTGAGTCCCTGTTGTTTTATTTTTTTTCTCTTGCATTTTTAAATTTTCATTATTATTTTTCCAGTAACACATAATATGGCTCATCAGTTGATTTTTATTCAATTGTCTATAAAAACTAAGTGTAATTAGCTGAATTTGGCATGTCTGTATGTAGCAGAGACAATGCAATTCAGTAATTTCAACATTTATAGAGCATTTACTGCATTCTACTTTATTATTTGAAAATGTAACATGAAGCATGTAATGGTAGGCAGCCTCTAAAAACTCCTTTTTGTTTTTATACATCCCTCCATTGTCCTTCCATCTCCCATTTTCCTTCCTTTTAAAAATAGTTTTAATAACATAAATTTAAAAATAATATTTATTGAAACCCATACGCCAGTCTCTCAGCTTCATAATGTGAGTACTTTTCCAATTTTACTTGATAAATACTTCCTGTGTCTTAAGAATAATTTTTTCTGTTAATTTTCATGATAATATTTGTGCTCCAGAAATATCCAATGTTTTTGATATTGTTATGAATTCTTATGTTGAAAATTTATTTGATGTGGTTCAATGCATTGCAGGAAATAACCTTTTTGCTTTTCCTTTTTTATGCATTTATTTCTATGTTAAAAACACTAAACACAATAACTAATTACTTGTTACCAGATTTTTAAGTGTATAATACAATATTGATAAATACTGGCACAATGAAATACAGAAGCCCTTTCAAATTTATTAATCTCGCATACCTGAAACTACATGAATTGAATAGCAGCTACCTAGTTAATATTGCTTTCAGGCTCTGAAAATCACTTTTCCACAGTCTGTTTCTGTGACTTTGGCCGTTTTAAATATCTCCCAAAAGTGGAATCATGTAGTATTTGTCTTTCTCTGGCTAATTTATTTTACTAACTAAAATATCTTCAAGGTTCTTCTGCATTATAACATATGGCAGGATTCTTTTCTTTTTGAAGCTGAACAATATCTATTGACAGGTAGCTAGGCTGTTCTAATGTGTATTGTGGCTATTATAAAGAAAAGAACAAACAGCACGTACTGTTGTGGATGTGAAGAAATCAGGACATCATGGTTGGAATGTGCTGTGGACAGCTCCTGAGGTGCATCAAAAATTAAGAGTAGTACTATCACTCCATCCTGCTTCTGTGCATTTATCCAAAATCATTCGAGTGAAGTTCTGGAAGGAATGTTCTCTTTCCCATGTTCATGGCAATATTGTTCATAATAACCAAGGGTGTGTAGGGAGACAATAGTCTTTTTTGGCAATCAAATCATGACATCTGAAGACGCGGGAAGATCTTTCAATTTGGCTCCCATGTTTTATTTTTTTTTTAGTTTTTATCTTTTTATTTTCTTTGGCTGGGATATGGTGGCCTCTGAGGAACATCCTACAGCTGCATAATCACAGAAGAGTGGTTTGTGATACGCAGATGCTGAGGTGGGATGCTGTGGTATTACAGGAGACTGTGCTAGCAGATACTGGACAACAGACCCCCTAGAGATGGTATCAAAAACTGTTTACCATGTGAATAAGTTCCAGATGATTCAGTTTGCAGACCTCAGTTAAAGAAAGCAAAATAACATGGCAAGGTTCGAGGCAAAACGATCCTCAAAACAGCCTGAAGTCAGCAACATGGAGAGACAGTGATTCAGTACAAAGAGCAGAATTTAAAACACAGACCTATATGTGGGGTTTTATACAGTTTTCTACAACTAGGAAAAACAAGTGAATACATTTTACAGTGGAGAAAATTGACAAAATTTGCTTCAACCAGGTGATTACATTTAACATCAGCAGCAATGTCTTGTTAGCAGTATGCATCTTTTATGCTAAAAGTTTTAACTGGCAGATAATAACTATACATATTTATGGGGTACAGTGCAACATTTCAGTATAGTTACACCATGTGTAATGATCAGTCCGAAAAAAAAAAATCAGGGTAATCGGCATATCCATCACCTCAAACATTTATCAGTTTTTGTGTGCATTTGTGTGTGTGTGTGTATGCGTATGTGTGTGTGTGTGTGTTGGAGACATTCAAAATCTTCTCTACTTTTGAAATTTATAATTAATTGTTGTCAAACATAGTTAACTTACTATGTTATAGAAGAATAAAGGAAGTTATTCTTTTTATTTAACTTTACCCCACTACCTAAACCACCTTCTGTCTATCACACCTCCCACATAACTGTCCTATTTTACTCAATGAGTTTACTCAGGTTTTCAGTTTCCACATATAAGTGGAAAGGCGCAGTATTTATCTTTCTGGGACTGACTTAATACACTTGCTATTATGTCCTTCCTACAAATGACAGAATTTTCTACTTTTTATGAATGATCATATTCTATTGTGCATATATACCACAATTTATGTATCAGTGCATGTGTAATTGAGCATACAGGTTGATTTTATATTTGACTGTTGCGAATAGTGGTGTAATATAGCAGAGAGTGCAGACATTTCTTTGACAGACTAATTTTATGTCCTTTGCATATGTACTCATACTGACAGTAGTAGATTTTTATTATCATTTGATAAAAATGGCACTACACTTCCAAGTCATTGATCCAATTGTGAGAAACTTGCTAGACAAATCTCAAGAGAGAAAAATCTTCTACAAAATACATAACTGTCAAGATCATAAAAATATGATATCAAGGGAAGCCATCCATGGTTATTTGGTACTAATTTTATGTCATTGGTTTTATCCTTATTTTCTAATCATTGTTGCCATTATGTCTAGAAGTTACTTGGATAAGTTGGAAGGGTCTGCCAGAGCGCAGTAGTAAGGAGTCTCTGAGGCGACTTTGGAACCAGGTACTGTGATTCAGGCGTCCTTGGTAATGGTGGCTCCAGAGAAGGAGGGCACTACACCCACCTCAACCATTACGCATCTCTGACTTAGAAGATGACTCATCTGAAAGTAAAGTTTCAAGAAAATTTTAGACACTGCAGAAGCATGTCATCCTGGGAAAGATTTTGAGTGTGAACCCAGAAGTCATTAGAAGTATCTTCAACACTCGAGAATTAAACATCTCTTCCAGGGTCAAAATTTTTCAGGAAGGGGATTGTGGAACCCATTGTTCTGAGGCCTATAAACATTGGCCTTGGGTTCAGTTCCCTACAGTGGGTGGCAGAAACCCCTCCTGAACACTAGACTCTTTCTGCTTCTCACTTCAAGTCATGTAGATCCATCTCCTTCCCTGATGTTTTCTGATAAAGTCCCTAATTTTCCTTCTCTCTCACTTCCCTGCCCATTTTTGAATTTTCACAAATTTGGATTTTTCTCTCTTTCACATGGGAAATTTTACCTTGGCAAAAAGCACCTCCTTTTGATTATGTTACATATATTTTAATAATTTTGACATGCTGCCACTAACACTATGGAACTCAATTCAAAAATTTACTTTTGTGTGAATACAATTTGATATCCTGGAAAATTACTCATGGTTTTTCCCAATAGATGCTCTATATTTGGAAAGAACGCTTTCCAAGCTAACTGTCCCTTATGCATAGGAGGTACTCAGACCATAAAACGTTAGCATTACTCAACTTTTGAACTGAGACAAAACTTACACACATAGAGTAAAATTCAAGAACTTGATAGACACATATGAATGAGATTTTTAAAAATGAATATACTCATATACATCACTTCCTGGGTGATTTGTAAACTGTATCCTTCTAAAAGAAATGTCTCTCAGGTCCCTCAGGGCCTCTTTCACTCAATATGCAACATAAGAACAGTCACTCTATATATTTCTATCAGCATAATTTGACTCATTTCTTTTACCATAAGTGCAATATCACATTATTTATTTTTATGCTTTTCTTCTATTCCACATTTTTAAAAATGCATTTTGTCATTGTAGGTATTACATTTTACATTGTTTCTTGAATGGTATTCTGTTTCATGAATCTTTCATATTTTTCCACCTATTCTAATGTTGCTGAATATTTTGGTTGAGTTCCACTTTGGGCTATGGTAAACAGAATTACTATAAAATTTCTTTGAAGTTTTAACATGGAGATTTTCATGTGTTTTAGGTATACATAAAAGGTTCACTCTTTGGGGTGCATGACTGGTATATGTTTAGCTTCATATTAAAAAGTAATGCAAGTGCTCAGGAGGCTGAGGTAGGTGGAGCATTGTGAGTTCGAGGCTGGGTTGAGCTACAACATGAGCAAGGGTGACCTGAACTACATAGTGCAACTCTGCCTCAAAAAAATAGGGCTGGAAGTTTGGCTCAGTGGCTTAAGTGTCTGCTTGGCAGGTGTGAGGTTGTGAGTTCAATCTCCAGTACAGACAAAAAGAAAAAAAAAAGAAAGTAATGCAAAAACTCACTGCCAACTGTGTGGTGCCATTATATTTTCCACTCACAAATTACGTTATTTTCAATTTCTTCATATCCTTGCCAATTCCTTGTACCATCAGACTTTCCTAATTTGGTCTATTATTGTGACAGTGAATTAAATTTCATTTTTAATTTTATTTTTATTTCTGAATTTCTGACTAAAGGTCCCCAGCATCATTCATGAGTTTATTGGCCACCCATATAGCTTTCCTTTTCTGTGCCTTTATTTCCCATGTTTAATCTGCCTTTTTATAGAAATTATAAGAATTGTTTATAAATTAACTATATCAGCTTTTTGTCTGATATAGGCATTGAAATATTCTCATCTCTTAGCTTGTGTCTTGCTTTCTAATTTTCAATGTTTGAGTTCTGTTGCTTTAGAAAAAGTGGAAGAGAGAACATAAGTGTTCCCTACCACTTCTCATATGATACTTTCCAGTTACGCTAGCAAGATGTGGTCCCTATACCTTATATCGCTGAACTGTGAGCCAAAATAAACTGTTTTTGTATAAAATATCCCAGCACATGTGTGTTTGTAGTAATACAGTTAATTGTCATCCTTGAATATTTTAGTGTATAATTCCACAAATCAAGGACATTCATCTACTTCACTAAAGTACAATGATCAAAATAAGAAAATAGAAAAACAGAACACCAGCTGACATATTTCCAACTAAAGTTCTTTCAATTGCCTCAACAATATCCTAAAAATGATGCTGAGTTCTTTTATCCCATCTTATCGCTTGGTACACTGATTGTGTTTGTTTCAAGACTGGTAAAATTAATAATAGTCACTAATTTTGGGTCACTTTTATCAGGTTTTTTCACTACAATGTTTCTTTTTCATTTGAAAATTAATGAACAATTGTGGTAGAGCATATTGAGAGTAGGTAAATAATTTCTTCCTCACAAATATTTATCTGTGAAACTGAAATTCTTTTGTTATTTCTGGACAAATTAATTTTTACATACATAGTTCCCACACAGTGATTTTTTTCTCCTACTTTTCAACTTTTCTTTTTGTGGTAACACTCTGAAATGGTGTCATGCTTTCATCTGTATTCTATGAAATTACTGATCTTTGAAATGTAACATATCAGAGTTGGTTTCCTTTGTCATGTAAGTCTGGCTCTTCATCCTAGGTGATGAGTTTCACTTTCACATGTGGTCTTTTATTCCTAAGGTGCAGTTTTCTAGGATCTTAAATCAGACTCAGTCACCCACGCGTGTTGCCTTTGTTATGACCAGAAACACAGTATCTGCAAACTCTCCAAGTCACAACAACTCTGCCCAGCTGTCACCCCTGTGACAACAATTCTTCATTAGGCGTCGCAAAGTCTATTCTAAGTGACACAAGCCAGCTCCAGACAAACACCTGCGGGCAGGCTTTGTATCTGTGTCCTTGGCTACGGACTGTCCTTTTCATCGCCTAGTCCAACCTATGAAAATCGCTTCTGTAGTGTAAACTCCTGTCTATACCGTGTCAGATCGAGGAAGCTGCCTTTTCTTTTTGGGTGGTCTCTAACTATGTTACGATCTAGACAGTATCTTCAGGCAAAAAAACAAAACAAAACAAAAAGACAAAAAAAGCCAACTGAGACGCACCAAGTTTCTTTCCATTCTCTTAGGGACCCTGATACTTTGCTGTTTTCCAAAGCCTGAAATCTATTTCTTCATATATTGCATCTTATTCTGTAACTCTTCATGGGTGGAAGTCCAGGGCTTCTGATCAGTTTTAATAGTTTAAATCACTGCATGATCTAAACTATTCTAGTAAAGAGACATCCTCCAAGGCTCACATGAAAAGAATCATTAGGGAATCTTCAAGTTACCCCTCTGTTCCTTAGAGGACGTTTTAATCAGTTCAGGCTGCCATTAAAAAAAAAAAAAAAAAAAAGCCATAATCTGGGTAAGTTAAACAATAAACCTATACTTTCTCACAGTCCAGAAGTTAGAAGTCATAGATCAGCCGGGGGTGGTGGCGCACGCCTTTAATCCCAGCACTCGGGAGGCTGAGGTAGGCAGAGCGTTTTGAGTTCAAGGCCGGCTTGGGCTAGAACACCAGCGCAAGACCAGCCTGAGCTACATAGTGCGACCCTGCCTCAAAAAACCAGGGCCGGGAGTTTGGCTCAGTGCCTTAAGCGCCTGCCCTGGCAGGTGCGAGGCTGTGAGTTCAATCCCCGGTGCCGCAAAAAAAAA